>CAUYUJ010010613.1:460020-475004 GCA_963575745.1 Prorocentrum cordatum
TTCGTAGCCACCGTCATCCACTGCAACGGCTTCTCTCTCATCCTGTGCATCTGCTACGGTTTCACAGGGGTCGGCCTGACAGGCCGCAACTTGGCTCGCTTCTATCGTTTTGGCGCTCTGCTCAGCAGCCTTCGGCTGCCGTGGATCTGCCTGGGCGACTGGAACGTGGAGCCGCCCGCCGTCATCGCGTCTGGGTTCCTGGACCAGGTGTTCGGCCACATCATCACGCCAGAGGGGGTCTCCTACACCTGCGACGCCATCAAGCTGGGGAGCATGCTGGACTACGCGATCGTCAGCGAGGCCGCCATCCCGTACATCGTCTCTCTCCAGCCGCGGCTGGACACTCCGTGGCGGCCGCGCATCGGCCTCTCCATGACCATCCGCAGCCAAGGGCACCAGCTCCTGACGCGCAGGCTTGTCTGTCCCAGCCGCCTGCCCCAGGTTGCTCGCCCGTGCACGCTGCCCACTCTTGGTTCCAAATCTTCTGTAGCCAAGCTTGGCAAGCAAGCCAAAGCGGAGCTTGCCCAAGCCACCAGATGTGAAAAGATTCAGGTGCTGTTCGGAGAACATGTCGGGGGCCAGACGAGCTCCCAAGATCACTCTTGCAGCCAATCCATATCAGTTTCTGCTCAGTTTTGTGACGAGTCTCCCGAGGTCGACCAGTGGCCAGATGAGGAGGACCCGTGGGCTTCTGAAGACGCGTTCTGTCAGGTCCAGAGTAAAAGCGAGCCGTCGGTCGTCAGCATCGTCACTTCTCGTGATACGTCTGAGCCAGCTTGCAGTAATAGTGTCTTTCAGGGTCCACCCCCCCCAGCCAAAGGTTGCGTCTCGAGTTTAACCCCCCCTTTAAGGAAGTCCCTACGTCAAAGGTCGAGCCATCGTTTCACATCCCAGCCGAGGTTTGGGCACGGTGCCGTGAGCAAAATATGGGCACGTCCCCGTGGGACCCTCACCCGTCCTCATCCTCCTCCGTAGTGTTTGGGCTTAACTCCCAGCACAGGGAATCAGCTAGCTTGTGGTACGGCCAGTGGGTTTCCACTCTTGAGCAGGCCATTCTCTCGCACCATCAGTTGCCCGCCGCTGTTGGCACGTGCAGGGCTGTGGGCTGCAGTTTCGTTGTCGAGCCCGTCAGCCATAGTGGTCGGCAGCGCGAGGTCCCACTCCGGGACCAAGTGACAGCTTGGTGGAAGAGAGTTTCATCCATATTACATCAGATTGTACGTCACCTTGGTCGTGACAACGGCGTGAAGCAGCTGGTCCAGCTACATCGCGCTTGTCTCCATCTTGCGAGCGATCTACCTGAAGGTGTAGCCAGCTTGCTCAGGGCCGACGAGCCCAAGTTTGACGAGTGGATCGGTCTTCTGTTGAACGTCGGTGGTTGCACGGCCCGCGTGCTGGAGGCGTTTCAGGTTCTGGCAGGTCGCATCGAGCAGAGGGCCCACCGTCGCGCCATCAGGGAGCCCCTCAGTGATTTCAAAGCTTGGCTCACCGACCCCAAGGCCAGCGGCGCGGTGTACCGCTCGCTGCGCGAGGATGCCCTCCCGCGCCAAGAGATCGTCGTTGGCAGCTCGACCCTCGTGCATCCCAAGGACATCCTCGACGCCAAGGCGCGCCAGTGGAAGGCCATCTGGAATGCTCATCCTCACGACCCTCAGGCCTTGAAGACGGTCGTCGACGAGGTGCGAGTGGCGGCGCACGATGAGCCCCTCCCACCCATCACAGGTGCTGAGGTGCGCGCCGCCGCTCGGCGCATGAAGTGCAAGACGGGGATGGGGGCCGACCGCCTCACCCCCGTGGACATCGAGCGTGTCCCAGCCGCTGGCCTTGATGAGCTGGCGGCCCTTTTCAATTACTTGGAGGCGGCTCTGGTCTGGCCGCTGCAGACTCAGTTGATCATCGGGAAGCTTCTCCCGAAGAAGGCCGATGGAGATAGAATCATCGGCCTGACCTCCCTCATGGGGAGGCTCTGGTCTCTCGTGCGGGAGGTGCACGTACGGGAATGGGCCAGCGTCGCCGAGGAGGGCTGGGACGCAGCCGTCCTGGGCAACGCCTCCCTTCAGGAGGCTTTCTTCCGCGCGCTGGGGGACGAGGTGGCCGCTGCCATGAAGCTCGCCTCGGCCCGCGGCATGCTGGACGTGAAGGGCTTCTACGACGCCATCCAGTGGGACCTGCTCCTCGGCGCGGCCTTGCGCCTGGGATACCCACCTGCGGTGCTCTTTCTCGAGGTCGCCCAGTGCATGGCTCCGCGCACGCTGGAGCAATTTGGTGCCGTGTGCGACCCTTTCACCGTCGAGCACTCCATCATTCAAGGCCTCCGAGGAGGCACTCGATTTGCTAAATGTATGGTTCATTTTGTGCTCGCGAAGATTTCTACCGTTCATGTGTCTTTTAGCCACAGGATTTGGGTGGGCGACCTCTCCCAGCGCATGATTGGACCCAGCAGCCATCTCCGCACCAAGGTCACGGCATGCTTGGCAGACACGTGCGACGAGATGGCTAAGTGGAAGCTGGACGTCTCGCCCAAGTCTGTCATCGTTTGCTCGGTCCACGGCGATGCGGTTGAGATCTCTCGCCGCCTGCGCGCTCGTGGGTTCTTGGTGCGTGCGGTTCGTCAGGCTCCTTTCCTTGGCATTGATCAGGGCGGCGGCACACGCCACGCTAGGCAGAGCCGTCGCAAGAGAGTTGCCAAGCATGCGAAGCTCCACTCCAAGATCCGCCGCTACGCCAGAGCTGCCAAGACTTTCACTGTCACGAGCAGGCTTGAGCGTACCAGCGCCGCTGCCGCTGGCAACTACGGTCACCAGATCTTCGGCACGTTCGGCACCCACATGGATTATTTCAGAAGGAGTTTGGCCGCCGTCTTGAGCGGCGGGGGCCGTGGCTTATGCAAGACCACCCTCATGGCCATCAAGGAGCCGCTGCAGGATCCAGGCATCAAGTTTCCTCACGAGTGCTTGGAATTCTGGTTGAAGCAGTGGTTCACCACCCCAGGCATTCGAGGCGGCGTTCATCGTGCATGGCAGTCGGTGGTCAGTCGCCTCCGCTCGGTCCCAGCAGGCCGGCGCTCCAGGCACGTTCGCGGTCCCATGTCTGCGGTGATCGTGTATCTGCTGGAGCGGCAGTGGGACCCCAAGACGCCCACCTTGTGGGTCATGGCCGACGGCACCGAATGGCGCTTCCCCGAGGAGTGCTACTCGGACGTCATGGCGCTCAATGGACTCAAGCAGTTTTTCGTGGACTTCGACCGCGCCTCCGAGGCTCTCCTCTGGCAGCAGGCGGAGCGGCATTTTTGCGGAGGCGGCCTCGGCGGCGGCACGGAGCTCACCTCCATGCGGCAGCTGCTCCGCCAGCTGGCGCAGGCGCCGCGCGGGCGCCGCTTGGCGGAGCTCTTGGTCTCCGTCGCCGCGGGCGGCAGCTGGCCAAGGCAGCGACGGGCTGATGCAGCGCGTCGGGTCACGGTCGATCCGATTTGCGCTCGCTGCAGGTGCGCGCCAGAGACCCCCTTCCACCGCATCTGGGGCTGCAAGGCCAACTGCGGGGAGGAGGCTTACGAGCAGTCGGACTTCCTTTACCCGCAGGCGTGCGCCCAGCATGAGGCCGAGGAGGCCCTGTGGCTGCGTGGGCTGCTGCCAGCGGGGCGCATGCAGGTGCCGCCGCCGCCGATGGACGAGAGTTGGTGGGGCTCTCACGATGACGCGCTGTCGGAGGGGTTCGGCCCAGGCTCAGCCGCTCGCCCCATTCTTCTGTTCGGGGACGCCAGCGGGGGGGCCGACTCCTCCAGCCCGCTGTTCAGACGCGTCGGCGTCGGCTTGGCCCAGTTCGAAGACGAGTCCTCGATGATCCTCTCGAGCACGCTGTCAGGGATCCTGCCAGGGCTCCAGCAGTCGGTTCCTCGTGGCGAGTTGTTCACTTTCTTCTGTGCCCTTCGGTGGGCACCCGATTTCCTCATCTACGTTACCGATAACAAAGCAGTCTTTGACGGCTGGCACGCGGCCCGCGATCGCCAGCCACAGGGTGAGAACAGCGATTTGTGGGCTCAGATCGGCGAGATCATGAAGCCTCGCGAGCGGGGCCACGTCGTTGTCCTTTTCACCCACAGCCATATGGAAGCCACAGATATTGTTGCTGGCAAGGCCGAACGTTGGCTCGTGCATGGCAATGTGTTCGCGGACGTCCTGGCATGTTATGGCGCTGATCGCGCCCGCTTGCCCGCCAGCGTCCGTTCCCCGATTTTGATTCTCGAACAGGAAGTGTTCTGGATTAGAATGCGAATTCTCCGATCCTCGCTTGACGCGATGGCCGCCGAGGAAAAGCTTCTGAGTGATGGTTCCCAGGTAGGTAGGTTTAGGCGGCGGGGGGGCAAGGGCCTCCGTGGCCCCGCGGTCGGCGAGAGCACTGGTGAAGGATCAGCCCTCTCCCCTGGCCTCGCGGCCCCCGTCCCTGTGCCCCCGCCGCCGCCGTCTGCTGACACTGTGTCGATTTTCGAGTCTAGCCACGCCCTGGATGAGACGGGCCGCTGGTGCCGACGGTGCCGTGGGTCCGCGTCTGTCTCGCTAGCTAGATCTTGGAGAGGCTCCCAGTGTTTTCGCCTAGTGTCTATTGATGGCTCCCTTAGAGGACTCCAAGCTGGGGCGAGGTTGCACATCGCTGGGGGGTGGACCCACCCCTCCCACATGTTGCGCTTCCACCAGGACATAGGGGTCTGGTTCTGCGCCACCTGTGGGATGTACGGGGACCGACAATTGTTAGGTTTGGGTAAGTTGTGCCCCAAGGTGGTGTCCGTTACCCGTGCCGAGTATCTTTCCCGAATCGAGCGGGGTTTATTCCCCAAGGCTTACAGTAAAGCTGAGCTCGTGAGGAAGACTGGGGCCCATAAGGGGCCTTAGTGGCGGGGGGGTTTGGCCCCGCTCTCCTATTCATCTGGACTTCGTCCTGGCACTCCCGACTCCCGACTCCTCCTCCTCCTCCTCCTCCTCCTCCTCCTCTTCCTCCTCCTCCTCCTCCTCCTCCTCCGCCTCCTGCCTGGTAGTCTCGCCCCCTGCCCCTCTCCTCCTCCTCCTCCTCGTCCTGGTCGTCTCCTCCTCTGGTCGTCTCTTCTCCTCCTGCCTCGTCTCCTCCTCCTCCTGCTCGTCCTTTTTCTTTCTCCTGCTCCTCCTGCTCCTCGTCCTGCTCCTGCTCGTCTCGTCTCCTGTTCTTCTCGTCCTCCTCCTCGTCGTGCTCTTGCCCCTCGAACAAATACATCTTGCCCCTTGCTGGAAATGTGGCCCAGAATGGGAGTTCTGGGAATCGAAGCAGGAGCACAGAAGTTGCCTACAGGTGGCCACGGGCAAATCAAAATGTGGCTGGGAAAGGGGTTCCTGGGAACTCGAAGAGCACGAGTGGCCTACAGTTGGTCTCCGTGCAATTCAAATGCGGCCCAGGAATGGAGTTCTGGGAACTCGAAGACCACGCAGTGGCCTACAGTTTGGCTCCGGGCATTGAAAATCATACCCACGAATTGAATTTTGGGAACTCGAAGAGCACGAAGTGGCTTACAGTTGGCTCCGGGCATCCAAAATGTGGCCCGGGAATGGAGATCTGGGAAGTCGAAGAGCACGAAGTGGCCTACAGTTGGCTCCGGGCATTCAAAATGTGGCCCGGGAATGGAGTTTTGGGAGGTCGAAGAGCACGAAGTGTGTGACTGTTGGCTTAAAACGACTTCTGCGGCACCCTGTCCGGCACCCGCCCAGACCCCCCTGTGGAGTCATCTGCTGCTCTCTTTTGACCCTACTAGAAACCTATCAGAACAAGCTGTTAGGTAAAAATTATCCCGGCAAAGCAACCTAACAGCGATGTGTAGAAGCATATATGGAAACATTCCCCTTAAAATCCAGATGAGAATCCAGTTGTAGAATTCTCCTGTTCTCGCAGTCGCAGTCGCATTCGCGATGACAGTCGCGGTGGCAACGGCAGTCACAGTCACAGCCTCAGCCTCAGCCTGCCTCAGTATCAGCCTACCTCAGCCTCAGCCTCAGCCTGCCTCAGCCTCAGCCTCAGCCTGCTTCAGCCTCAGCCTCAACCACAGCCTGCCTTCAGCCTCGGCCTCAGCCTCAGCCTGCCTCAGCCTCAGCCTGCATCAGCCTCAGCCTCACCCTCAGCCTGCCTCAGCCTCAGCATGCCTCAGCCTCAGCCTCAGCCTGCCTCAGCCTCAGCCTGCATCATCCTCAGCCTCAGCCTCAGCCTGCCTCAGCATCAGCCTGCCTCAGCCTCAGCCTCAGCCTGCCTCTGCCTCAGCCTCAGCCTGCTTCAGCCTCTGCCTCAGTCTGCCGTCGGCCTCGGCCTCAGCCTCAGCCTGCCTCAGCCTCAGCCTGCATCAGCCTCAGCCTCAGCCTCAGCCTGCCTCAGCCTCAGCCTGCCTCAGCGTCTGCCTCAGCCTGCCTCAGCCTCAGCCTCAGCCACAGCCACAGCCTCAGCCTCAGCCTCAGCCTCAGCCTGCCTCAGCCTCAGCCTGCATCAGCCTCAGCCTCAGCCTGCCTCAGCCTCAGCCTCAGCCACAGCCTGCCTCAGCCTCAGCCTCAGCCTGCCTCAGCGTCTGCCTCAGCCTGCCTCATCCTCACCCTCAGCCTCAGCCTCAGCCTCAGCCTGCCTCAGCCTGCCTCAGCCTCAGCCTGCCTCAGCCTCAGCCTGCCTCAGCCTCAGCCTCAGTCTGCCTCAGTATCAGCTTGCCTAAGCCTCAGCCTCAGCCTGCCTCAGCCTCAGCCTCAGCCTGCTTCAGCTTCAGCCTCACCTTAGCCTCAGCCTCAACCTTTTCCTCAGCCTCAGCCTCAGCCTGCATCAGCCTCAGCCTCAGCCTCAGCCTGCCTCAGCATCAGCTTGCCTCAGCGTGTGCCTCAGCCTGCCTCAGCCTCAGCCTCAGCCTCAACCTCAGCCTCAGCCTCAGCCTGCCTCAGCCTCAGCCTGCCTCAGCCTCAGCCTCAGCCTGCCTCAGCAGCAGCTTGCCTCAGCCTCAGTTGGCTACGGGCATTCAAAATGTGGCCCGGGAATGCAGTTCTGGGAATTCGAAGAGCACGAAGTGGCCTACAGTTGGCTCCGGGCATTCAAAATGTGGCCTGGGAATGGAGTTCTGGAACTCGAAGACCACGAAGTGGCCTACAGTTGGCTCCGGGCATTCAAAATGTGGCCCGGGAATGGAGTTCTGGGAACTCGAAGAGCACGAAGTGGCCTACAGTTGGCTCCGGGCATTCAAAATGTGGCCCGGGAATGGAGTTCTGGGAACTCGAAGAGCACGAAGTGGCCTACAGTTGGCTCCGGGCATTCAGAATGTGGCCCGGGAATGGAGTTCTGGGAGGTCGAAGAGCACGAAGTGTGCGACTGTTGGCTTAAAACGACTTCTGCGGCACCCTGTCCGGCACCCGCCCAGACCCCCCTGTGGAGTCATCTGCTGCTCTCTTTTTAGCCCATTAGAAACCTATCAGTCTTCGCTGTTAGGTAAAAATGACAAAGAAGCTTCTCGACGTCGCGACCCTCTGCCCGACCGCGAGCGAGAAGAGCGCGAACGGCAGGCCGAGCGCGCCGCAGGCGTTCAGGAGAAGCATCGAGACGCCCACCCCTTCGATCGATGACCCAGCCCAGCAACTTGGCGACATTGCCCTCCCCGCCGCGATCCTCCTCATGCACGACTCCCCAGAGCAGCCATGGCCGACGACGCCGATTTATCCACGTTGTATCTGTTGGACGAGATCGCAATGAAGTTGTCCACATACTGCGCGCGACGCGGCTGGCGAAGGTCGGAGCTGCACGACTCGTCGGCAATCCTATACTGGGGTTCGGCACCAGCTGACTCTACGATCCTCTCATATATCCTTCTGCAAAACCAAGCGGCCCAAGACCGACCCATTGGAACTCCAGCGAGCCCCGGGTAAACCCTCTCGCGCGCAGCCACGGCTCGAACCCCAATCTTCGCGCAGCCTGCCGAACAAGCCAGCGCGGGCCGAAAAAGTCAAGCGCCTTCTGAAAGGCTCGGAGGCGCCCATGCGATAAAAAGCGTCGCTCGAATCAACGCCAGCGACAAAGATGTCTTCGTCGGCCGCCCTCCGTCCTCGCGCGCAAAATCGAGCGCGCCCCTGGCGGCGAACGCCGCCATGCACTCCCCGCGCGCTCGCGGGCGTCTCAGCCCGGGGTCGGAGTAGGGGGCGGCAACGCCTGAAGCCCTGAGTCGGGCGCGCGACCGCTCCGGCGGAGCGACATTCAACCGGCAGAGGTCATCCACCAGTTGGCACTCGGCGTCGCCCCACAGCTCAGACAAAGGAACACGCCTTGGGCCAAGTCGGGCGCGCCCCCCCCCAAGGGAATTTTCGACGAAAAATCAGAAATACCCCGAAATAATCAAAAATAAAACGAATAGTCCATACATAGTCTGGGGACTATGTTTGGCGCATGTTTGACAAGTTCGGCGCGCGTTTTGATTTTTTATCTTTCGCCCAAAATCCCCCTGCGGGGGGCGCGCCCGACTCAGGCCTCGGGCTGCCTGATGGCAGCGAGACGTCAGCGAGAGAGTAGCGACCGAGCGAAGCACAGTCCTCGTCGCACCAGCTCGCCACGCGAAGCTTCCTCAGAGCTTCCGCGGGCGTGGCCCCCTCGGCTGGGGAGCCCGGGTCACGCACGGCACATCGGACGCGGTCCAAAGCGCTGGCCTGGCAAGAAGAGGCAATGAAGAAAGAGCCGCCATCGCAAGCATGCTCGAGCGATGTGCCCCGAGCGGTGCGAGGGCGGGGCTGCGGCTGGTGAGAGCAAAGCGAACTGAAACCCCGCAGGGCACGGTCAACTTCGCGGCCCCCAGCACGACGTCGGCGCAGCCTCTGCCGCGCCCCGCGCGACATCTTATTGGAGCGCACCTGATCCACGCTGAAAACCCCCCGCGAGAAAGGGGGGCAGCTCGCGAGGCACACGCCGAGCCGAGTCGCGCACCCAGCCCCCCCACGGAGCGCGAAGGCCAGGAGGAGGAGGACCGATAGAGGAAGAGGCAGGAGGCAGGGAATCGAATTGGCAAGCTCCACTGGGCGGCCCCAGAGCCAAGCTCACGGCAGCCCTGCGAGATCGGAACAGCTCGGGCCCGCCTGTGCGAGGCGAGCCGCACGGATCAGAGGGCCCCGTCACTCCCTCCAGCAGTGCAAGAGGGTGCGGCCGCGACGCGTGGCCATCACACATTGTCCTTATTGTTATTGTTCTCCTTGGTGCGAGCGGCCTCCCGCTCCTCCCATGCCTCGCGCAAGTTTGGCCAACGACGCCCCCCGCTCGACCTCGCTACGTACGTGGTCCAGCAAGAGCGGGCAGATCATCAATGACCCTCCAGCTCGAGACGTGCCCGCGCACGCCATCTGCTCTTCTAGGCTGAGCTTCCCTCCGTGCCCCTTCGCCTCCTGCTCGCGAGCTCGCTCGGAATGCGCGAACTCTATCGTCTGCAAGCGGCGGAGGAGACTCTCCACCATCACGAGATTGCTACCATCCACTCGATCGTGCAATAGGCCAAACTTCAGGGCCTGCGTCACATTGCAGTGCTCGGACACACCCCACCTCGAACTCTCCAGCATGCAGGTGCTCCTAAAGCGCTCGCGGTGTCCGTCGAGCCCGAGCCCCTCCTGATTCACAAACTCCAGGCACAACAGCGTCGATCGCGGTCCTGGCAGGTCCCAGTCGTCTGTGAACTCGCGCACTACGTCGACGACCATCTCGGCCCACGTCCTCTCACGCCGCCCCTGGCGGTTGCGGCGCACGGCCATGATGCGAGCGTCGCCCGAAACGCCCCTGTCGAAGAAACTCCTCTCCACGGCGGGCGACACCTCCTCGTCGAACAGCGCGGATCCGTCGGGAAGGATGTGCATGTCCTTCGCGCCCACAGCCTGCGCCGTCCGCGTGTGGCCGGGGCCGGGGTCACCGAATTGGAAACCGCCGCCGGTCTCGGCAGCCCTCCACACGGTCCCCGCCCCCGCCTGCGCGACGAGCGGCGCGACGCCCTGCAAGGGCCCCTGCAGGTGAGGCGCCGGCGCGGCGGCGGGAGCGACTCCACCTCCAACGATGACCCCTCCCTGAGCCGCTGCAGCGCCAGGCGCCACAGGGGCCGCCGCCCTGACGGCAGCAGGCGCGACCACGAGGGCTCCCCCCCCGCCGGCGCTTGCACCCACGACCTGGCCCACGGCGCCGATCGGCAGCAGCCACACGAACCCAGGGGCAAGCGGGCCTCCGCCGCGCGCCGCGAGGAGGGCACGTCCCTCTGTCTCAGCCTCGTCCGCGGCAGCCTGCTGGAACTCGGCGTCGTGCGCGGGCGTCGGCTCCCGCCTGAGGCGGTACACCCGGTCCCGCGGCACGCCCGCAGGGATGTCCCGATACCCCTGGCTCCAGCAAGCGGCCACCACGTCCGGCGAGGTCGGAGACCAGTCCTCGGCGTCGACGTGCACGTCGGCCGTGTGGCGGCCACGCACAGCTTACCATCCCGAGTGCGCCACCACCCCGTGCACCCTCCTTTGATGCCACAGCGGCTGGCCGCCCACGTTGTATAGGACGCAACGCCAGCTCATCGTCACCGTCTGCCTTCTCGATCGTCACCCAGTGGACCCGACGAACCACCCGCTGCAGCGCAAAGGCACCCGTCACCAGGCCGGCGCCGACGACGATCCCGAGGAGGAAGATGAGCAACGCCCACAGCCAGAGACGAGGAGCAGCGCAGGCCTCGGCCTCCTGGCCCCGCACCGGTGCCTCTCCCGCCGCTGCTGTCGCCGCTGCCGGACGACAGGCTGGGCAGGAGGAGGAAGAGGAGGAAGAGGAGGAGGAGGAGGAGGAGGAGGAGGAGGAGGAGGAGCAGGAGGAGGAGGAGGAGGGGGAGGAGGAGGAGGAGGAGGAGGAGGAGGAGGAGGAGGAGGAGGAGGGAAGAGGGAGGAGGAGGAGGAGGGAGGAGGGAGGAGGGAGGGAGCTGGGCACGCTGGCACCACGCAGTCCCTGCGGACCAGCCCTGGACGGGGCGGGCAGCCCGACTCCGGGCAGGCGGGGATCGATGGGCAGCAGGCGGCGTAGTTCACGATCCCCTGGGCCAGGTACTCGGGGCCCCGCTCGAGCAGCCAGTCCCGCATCCACCGTGCGCGGCGTGGCGGCCCCAGCCTTTGAAGCTTGAGCCGCCGCAGCTGCGGCGAACACAAAAGGATTTCGGTTCGTGTCGACTGGGGGTCGAGCGGCTGCAATCCGATGAGACGCACAGGATTCACGTACAAGTACAACCCATCATCACCACCGCCACCATCATCACCATCACCACCAACGTCGACAGCATCAGCATCATAATCAGCAGTATCGCAGTCAGCCTCCCCACCATGCATCAGCGTCGCCATCCTCATCGTAGTCAATGCCGCACGCATCATCGTCAACGCCATCATGAGCAGTATCATCATCATCACCATAATGGTCCTCATCATCACCAACATCATTATCGGGGGTTGGGGGGTGAGATCGCAGGGAAACGGAGACCCCCCACCGGGAAATCGGTTTCGGTTTCGTGTTCGTGTGGTGCGTGCGGGCGAGACGAAGCTGCGCGTGATCCTCCTGTAGCGAGGCCGAAGTAGGAGCGAAAGTCCGTTACCGTCCGCCGGTGGCTGGGAGGTGTCCCAATTGGGCCGGGCGGTGTCCCGGGTGTCCCGGGTGTCAGTAGGAGCGAAAGTCCGTTTCCCGTCCGCCGGTGGCCGGGAGGTGTCCCAGTTGGGCCGGGCGGTGTCACGGTGTCCTGGGTGTCCCGGGCGTCCTGGCGCTAACGCATGTCGCTAATTTCATAATTCATGTTTTTCGGCACCTGCGGCGGGCTTTCTTATCCAATCCAGCTTATCTGATCCAATCCATCTTGTCCAATCCAATCCATCTTATCTTATCCAACCCATCTTGTCCCATCTTATCTCATCCCACCCAATCCAATCCACCCAACCCAATCCATCAATTCATTTGTTTCTGCGCCTGCGGCGGGCCAATCCAATCCATCTTATCGTATCCAATCCACTTCTTCCCATCCAACCCATCTTATCTTATCCAATCCAGACTATCCAATCCATCTTATCCCATCCAATCCAATCCACCCAACTCAATCCATCAATCCATTTTTGTCGGCGCCTGCGGCGGGCCTTCTTATCCAATCCAGCTTATCTTATCCAATCCATCTTGTCCTATCCAATCCATCTTATCTTATCCAATCCATATTGTTCCATATCCGCCGGCCCCCTTGTGGGGCCACCAGGCTGTAGGCCCGTGATTCGCAGTTTCCTGTACCAGTCGTAGGTTGTAGTTTCCAGTGTTACAGTTCTGCTTCTTGCTGGTTACTTTAACTAGTTTGCTTCTTGCTGGTTACTGTAACTAGTTGATTGCCCGCGCGAGGGGGGGGGAGGCCCAAACAGGATTTTTTAGCACCCCCTGGGCGCGTTGTCTGAATTGCTGGGGGGGCTCAAAATCGACACCCCTCACGCAGATCCGCGGGGTCAGGGTCCAAAAAACACAAGGGATTTGCCACATTTCTGAAATTCGGTGCCACCCCTCACGCAGATCCGCGGGGTCAGGGTCCAAAAACACAGGGGATTTGCCACATTTTTTAAATTCGGTGCCACCCCTCACGCAGATCCGCGGGGTCAGGGTCCAAAAACACAAGGGATTTGCCACATTTCTGAAATTCGGTGCCACCCCTCACGCAGATCCGCGGGGTCAGGGTCCAAAAACATATGGGATTTGCCACATTTCTGAAATTCGGCGCCACCCCTCACGCAGATCCGCGGGGTCAGGGTCCAAAACACAAGGGATTTGCCACATTTCTGAAATTCGGTGCCACCCCTCACGCAGATCCGCGGGGTCAGGGTCCAAAAACACCAGGGTTTTGCCACATTTCTGAAATTTCGACGGTGCCACCCTTCCAACGCACATCCATCGCACAAGGGGCGTGGTAAAACCCAAACTGCAGAACTCCCTCTCTCTTCTCCCTCGGCCCTTTAATAAATTAAAAATCGCAAGGCGTGGGTAACCGCAAGCCCGTAAAACCATACACAAGTCTAATTAACCAATCGCCAGGTGGTGTGGGGTAACCGGCCGCTCTTGTGATCAGTTGGTTTTGCTGATTGCGAATCGGCTTCGCATGAAGTTTCGATACTGCTTCACGACAGCGCCAAGACCTCATGACTTAGCTCTTCCATGGCCCATTCCCCGAGAGAGGGGGCCGGCGGCAGGGGGCGAGGCCCTTACGGATTATCTTATCCCACTCAATCCAATCCACCCAACCCAATCCATCAATTCATTTGTTTCTGCGCCTGCGGCGGGCCAATCCAATCCATTTTATCGTATCCAATCAATTGTTTCCAATCCAACCCATCTTATCTTATCCAATCCATCTTATCCCATCCAATCCAATCCACCCAACCCAATCCATCAACTAATTTTTGTCGGCGCCTGCGGCGGGCATTCTTATCCAATCCAGCTTATCTTCTCCAATACATCTTGTCTAATACAATACCTCTTATCTTTTCCAACCCAGATTGTCCCATCTTATCGTATCCCACCGGATCCAATCCATACAACCCAATTTATCAATTATGTTGTCGGCGCCTGCGGCGGGCATTTGATCTCAATCCCCCCCAACCTCCTTATCGCCCGCAGGGCGGTCGTATAGGTACCATCATCCTCGTCGTCATCATCATCATCATCATCATCATCATCATCATCATCATCATCACCAGCATCATCACCATCTTCATCGCCATCGCCGTCGCAATCGCCATCGTCATCAACACCATCACCATGACAACCACCACAACCGTACATTACGTTCGCGATGGTAACGGCCATCATCAACACAATCGGCAGCACCTCGCTCAGCATCCTTAGCATCTCAATCATCATCAGCACCAACCATCTCCTCCCCCTTCCGGTGTCTTCCTGCTCTCTCACCCCTGCTCCCTCCTCCGCACCAGGTCATTCCTTTTTGTAGTGCGCCCTGTCGCCTGGGGGGCTGTCGCCACCCACCTGGGTGCTGAGAAAAAGCCTTCCGGAAGGGGAGGGCCTGGTGCCAGGCCCGCGGATTCAGAACAGGAGGGAGGGAGGGATGAGGGAGGGAAATGGCGAGGGGAGAGGGGAGAAAGGGAAGGAGGGAGGGTGGGAGGGAGGGAGGGTCGGAGGAGGAGGAGAGAGAGAGAGAGAGCACGAGGGGGGAAAAGGAGGAGGAGGAGGAAGAGGAGGAGAAGGGAGGGCGGGGGGGAGGGGAGGAGGGGAGGGAGTCCCCTCCTCCTCTCTTTCTCCGCACCCGGGCAATGTCCGTACGGCCCGGGCGGCGGCCCATACGGCCCCGGCGGTGCGTGGCCAGGGGGCGGGTAGCCAGGCGGCGGGCCTTTCGTGGGCGCGCCACGCGGCGGCAGGGAGGGGGGGGGGGGAAGAACGGGAGGAGGCAAGAGAGGGAGGAGCAGTATAAACCCAAGACGCATCAACGACGTTGGATTCATAAACCCTACAAGACTGTACGCTCACTGCATAAACCGTCCCGTTGGAGGACAACGTTCCGCAGAATTCCCCCCCCCCAAAAAAAAAACTCCAAAAAGGGGAAATGCATTTCCAGGACCAAACAAAAAAACTGCTTGAATCCCACCAGCCTTTTAAGGCGTAGATGGTCTAGGGGGTTTCCTCTTCCAACCGCCTTCTTCCCCTTCGGGGAGGGGTTGATCACTGTTCCCTTTTAATGTACACCCCCTCCTCCAGGCCACTGGGAGCCAACCAGGCACCCCCCCACACCATCCCTTGTAAAAAACACACACGCACACACAAACACACACACACACACACAAACACACACACACACACACACACACCAAACAACAACAAAAAACACTCTGCATCCAAATTCGGAGCATGCGCAGCGAACCCGATGCGGCCTCCCCCCCACCATCCCTGACAAAAAACAATACAATGTACACTTGGCGGCGGCGGCGGCTGCGGCGGCTGCG
>CAUYUJ010010614.1:0-27424 GCA_963575745.1 Prorocentrum cordatum
AGGAGGAGGGGGAGGATGAGGTGGAGGAGGAGGAGGAGGCGGAGGAGGAGGAGGAGGATGAGGAGGGGGAGGAGGAGGAGGAGGAGGAGCAGAGGGAGAATCGAGGAGGAGGAGGAGGAGGACCACCGAGGAAGACCAACGATGAGGAGGAGGACGAGGACTCACCCAGTGCTCGCACACCACTTTACGCGGAGGCGTGCGCGCGAGAGAGGAGGATCAGTGCTTCTACAGTGTAACTGTGGGGGGTGAGTGTGGCCAGGACGAAGGAGGACGACGAGGGACACACGACGAATGTCAGGTGGACGGATGAGGAGGAGGAGGAGGAGGAGAAGGAGGAGAAGCAGGGTGAGAGGATGCGGATGAAGCCGCGACCGCCCGAGAAGTCGAGTCGCGTCGAAGGCCAAGTGCACCGTGAACATGGCTACGATTGTCTACAGTACATCCTTCCCATTTGCATTCCCATATCTCTGCACATCATACGTCTGCGTTCTTCTCTCGTACGCATCGGCCTCCACGGATGATGAGGAGGACGCAGGACGGAGGAGGGGATGAAATGTGATGATGATGGTGATGATGGCGATGCTGCTGATGATGATGCTGATGCTGATGCTGATGATGCTGATGATGCTGATGATGCTGCTGATGATAATCAGGCTGATCATACTGATGTTGCTGCTGCTGATGATGATGATGATGCTCCTGCGCCTGATGATGCTGCTGATGCTGATGATGATGATGATGATGATGATGCTGATGCTGATTCTGATGATGATGATGCGGATGATGATGCTGATGAAGATGATGTTGATGCTGATGCTGATTATGCTGATGCTGATGTTGATGCTGATGATCATGATGATGCGGATGCTGATGTTGGTGCTGCTGATGATGCTGATGGTGCTGCTGATGATGAGTAGGCTGATGCTACTGATGATGCTGATGCTGATGCTGCTGCTGCTCCTGCTGATGCTGCTGATGCTGATGATGACGATGATTCTGCTCATGAGGATGCCGATGCTGATGATGCGGATGATGATGATGCTGATGATGATGCTGATGCTGATGTTGATGCTGATGCTGATGCTGACGATGATGATGCCGATGATGATGCTGATGATGATGCTGACGATGCTGCTGATGCGGATGGTGATGATGACGATGCTGATGCTGACGATGATGATGCTGCTGCTGATGATGCTGATTCTGATGCTGATGGTGATGATGATGCTCATGATGCTGCTGATGCTGCTGATGATGCTGCTGATGCTGCTGATGATGCTGATGACGATGACGATTCTGACTATGATGATGGAGATGGTGATGCTGATGACGGTGAGGAGTATGCCGCTGATGATGATGATGATGCTGATGCTGATTCTGCTGATGTTGCAATGGAAGTTGCGGAGGGAGAGGGCGAGGGCGAGGGCGAGGACGAGGACGAGGACGAGGACATGGACGAGGGAGGGAGGGATGATGATGATGATGCTGATGATGATGATGATGATGATGATGATGATGGTGGTGGTGGTGGTGGTGGTGTTGCTGCTGATGCTGATGATGATGCTGATGATGATAATGACGACGAGACGGAGAAGGAGGAGGAGAAGGAGGATGAGGAAGAGGAGGAATGAATGCAACGATGATCATGATGAGACATCTACTGATGAACGCGATGGTGCCGTGTATGACCATGGTTGTGGTGATGGTGGTGAAGTCACGATGGTATATATATATATATAGATATATGACGATTCAGCTGGTTATAATGGCCATGCTGTTGGTTATTACGACGATGACGAACCAGACGTCTGTTGTATCGGCCAGGATTGCGATGCCGACCGTTCGTATGATAGCGCTGTAGTGGGTGATGACAGTGGCGATGATGAGGATGACGGAGGGGAAGGAAGAGGGGGGACGGAGGAGAAGGGCGGAGGAGGAGGAGGAGGAGGAGGAGGAGAAGGAGGAGGAGGAGGAGGAGGAGGAGGAGGAGGAGGAGGGGGGGACAGAAGAAGGTGGGCGGAGGGCGGGAGGCCTTCATTTACCTCTCTCCTGACATCCTTCCTGCTCCCCCACGCCTCCCCCTCCCCCCCTCCCCTCCATCTGCGTGTGTGTCTTCGGATCGCCCGCGTGGCTCCTCGCCCTGGCCGCGTGCTTTCGACGATCGTGATTGTGTGTGTGTGTGTTTGTGTGTGTGTGTGTGTTTTTGTTTTGTGTGTGTGTGTGTGTGTGTGCGTGCGTGCGTGCGTGCGTGCGTACGTGCGTGCGTGCGTGCGTGTGTGTGCGCGTGTGTGTGTGTGTGTGTGTGTGTGTGTGTGAGTGTGTGCGTGTGTGCGCGTGTATGTGTGCGTGCGTGCGCGCGATGTTATACGCCGCGCCGCCGCGCGCGTGGCCGCGACGTTGAAGAATTTTTTGTTTGTTTTGTGTGTGTGTGTGTATGCGCGTGCCGCACCTGCACCCTCGGGAGCGTTGCCGCTGCCGATACCTTATGGGCGGACCCAGTTTCTCCACGCTGCGCGAGCTGGCCCGGCCCGCGCGCGTTCGCTCACGTTCGCTTGACTGGACCTGCGGAGAGCCGCCGCGCGCGTGGCCGCGACGACACACTAATAATAGTACTAGTAATAATACTAGCAATAAGACGCATACATATATATATATATATATATCTATCTATGTATATATCTATATATATACATATGTATCTATGCGTGTGTGTGTGTTTCCGTCTCTCCCTCTCTCTTTCATTGCCTCGTTGCACGTTCTCTCTCTCTCTCTCTTTTGTTCTCTCTCTCTCTGTCTCTTTCTCTCTCTCTCTTTCTCTCCATCTATATCCCCTTTCTCTCTCTATTTGTCTCTTTCTCTCTTTCTCTCGCCGCCCTCGCTCTCTCTTCCCCTCTCCCTCTTCCCCCTTCTGCAGTGACGCAATATGAATACCACTCTCCTCCCTCCCCCGCATCTGTGCGGAGAGTTGGTTTCTTATGCATTTGTTTTGCGTTGGCAAGCTTTTTTTTGTGTTTCTGAGTTCGATCCATCCGCGTCCTGACATGAACCGCACGGAATGTGCGCGAAATTGCTTTCCGTAAAGTTTTTCTTTTGCAATTCGATTGTTTTCAGTTTTTCAAAATTGGTGTCCTCGCTGCAGTGCGGGCCTCATTTTCGGATCGGCGCTGTGCTCTCGTTGTTCAGAGTAGCGCTCCCGCCCCAGCGTGGGCCACTTTTGTGGATTTCACAGGTCTCGCATGCTTCGCAAGCACCACATGTCCCACGGGTCCCAGGGACCCACAATTGTCACAGGTCGCCCCACAGGTCTCACAGGTCACGCTGGTCGGACTGGTTCCACAAGTCTCACAAGTCCTCCCATAGGTCCGACAGGACCCACAATTCTCGCAGGTCGCCTCACGGGCCCCACAGGTCTGACAGGTTCCACAAATTCCACAAGACCCACAGGTGTCGCATCTCTCGCATGCCCCACAGATCCAACGCGTCCGACAGGTCTCGCATATCCCGCAGATTTTTGCAGGTCCCGCCGGTCCCGCCGGTGCCACGGGTCTAACAAGTCTCGCAGGTCCCAGAGGTCCCACAGGTTCCATAGGTCCCACAGGTCCCACATGTGTCGCGGGTCTCACAGATGCCACAGGCCACAAAGGACCCCCAGGTCGCACAGGTCCCACAAGTTCCCTTTGCCGACGGTGCATAACACCATGTGGTCTTCTGTGGAGCTCCAGGTCGGCTATGACACGCGTCCGTGGATAGAGACAAGTCGGCGCACTGGGAAGGAACGAGGGGGAGGGATCGGATGTCAGATAGGGCGCGAGCGCGCCTCGCTCGATTTCTTCCTCGCTGCCTCCCCTCCCCTCCCTCCCTCCTTCCTCCCTGTCCTCCTCCTTCCCCTGCTTCCTCCAAAATGCGTGGCCGTGTGGCCGAGCGAAGCCAGACGCCCCGAGCGGCTGACGTGGCTCGCCCCCCTCCGTCCCCCAAGCGATTCGCCAGGTGCGACCGTCCCTCTTTGGCCGTCTCGGCGCCAGACTTCAGAGGAGCAGAACCTGCCGAAGCCGATGCCCATCCCTCGTCCTCACCTCTTCGGGCCTCCTGGGGACCCCCCGCCGCCACGGCCGGATCCGCCTCGCACCCCTTGCCAGGACGCGCCCGGGGAGAACCTCTGAGGAGTAGCCGTATGGGCACCGCTCTGTTCCCCGCGAGCCATTCTGGCCCAGGCACGCGCTTACACCTACTACTTCGCTTACGCCACTAGCTTTGCGAGACCCTCGCTGCGCCGTGTGGCCCCCGCCGCTCCAGCCTCTGCCCCCCCTCTCCACCCTCCCGCCCCCAGCTGTCGGGCGACGAGGTCTACACGGGTCCTCCGCTGCCCCTGCCCAGGCCCATCCTGGGCCCAGGAGCGGTGTATATGGTAGGTTCGCGTCGTGTCGACCGGCGGCGACCCCGCCGCCGGCGTCCAACGCTGAACGCCGCTGCCGACCCAGAAGCGGTCGATGCTGAACGATCGGACGTTCCGGAAACGGCCGATCGGTCAAGATTGAATGATCCCCGCGGTGACAGGAACCAACGCCGCGGTCCTCATGACACGAACCTGCGGTACGCACGCGCCTCCCTGGCCACGCAAAGGGGGGGCGTACACATTGGGACGGGGTCAGGACGAGGATGAATCCCTTCCAGAGCATTCCAGATCGCTCTCAGAGCGTTCTGGGGCGCTTTGAGTGGGCCGCGGCGCCCGAGACATCCTCCAGATCCGCTGGATCTCAGAGACTCTCGATTCATCCCTGCCCGATCTTGTCCTCGTCCTGGCTTCGTCTTCAGAGGGGGGGGTGGGCACACCGCTCCTGGGCCCCGGGTGGACCTGGCCTGAAGTCAAGTCGGGCTTGTCCTTCTACAGGAGGAATACTCAAAAACAGTAAGAAACAAAGAGTCTGGTGACGATTTCTCGTGCTCTTTGGACTATTTCTGTTTTTTTTGGGGGGGCTATTGTTCCCCACATGCTTCGTGGGGTTCTGGTTTTCTTCCCACCCGCGCCGCACCCGCGTCTCACCCACACCCGCCCTCCTCCTCCCCTCCTCCTCCTCCTCCTCCCCCTCTTCCTCACGCACACAGCACTGCGCAGCGCAGCGCAGCGCAGCGCAGCACAGCACAGCACAGCACAGCACAGCACATCACAGCGCAGCGCACACAGCACAGCACAGCACAGCACAGCACAGCACAGCACAGCACAGCACACACACACACACACACACGGCTTGGCACGTGCGGCACATTCTCGACGCCATAGGGGTCGTCCACGGCACAGCAGGCGTGGCAGTTTTGCACAGCACACCTGCACAGCACAGCACAGCATAGCACAGTACAGCACACCGCAGCACAGCACGGCACGGCACAGCACAGCACATCGCAGCACAGCTCAGCACAGCATAGCACACAGGGCAGGCGCGCAGGGCACGGCACGGCAGAGCGTGGCAGGGGTGGCACTTTCTCGACACCACAGGGGGTGCGCAGGGGGTGGTCCCTGAGCTCGGCCGCTATGCACGACGGTTGTCCAGGCACAGCAGGCGTGGCACTTCTCGACACCAGAGGGGGTGCGCAGGGGGTGGTCCCTGAGCTCGGCCGCTATGCACGACGGTCGTCCAGGCACAGCAGGCGTGGCACTTTCTCGACACCATGGGGGTGCGCAGGGGGTGGTCCCTGAGCGCGGCCGCTATGCACGACGGTCGTCCCAGGCACAGCAGGCGTGGCAATTTCTCGACACCAGAGGGGATGCGCAGGGGGTGTCCCTGCTCGGCCGCTATGCACACGGTCGCCCAGGCACAGCAGGCGTGGCACTTTCTCGACACCATAGGGGGTGCGCAGGGGGGTCCCTGAGCTTGGGCCGCTATGCACGACTGTCGTCCCAGGCACAGCAGGCGTGGCAATTTCTCGACACCAGAAGGGTGCGCAGGGTGTGTTGGTCCCTGAGCTCGCCGCTATGCACGACGGTCGTCCAGGCACAGCAGGCGTGGCACTTTCTCGACACCATAGGGGGTGCGCAGGGGGTGGTCCCTGAGCTCGCCGCTATGCACGACTTCGTCCAGGCATAGCAGGCGTGGCACTTTCTCGACACCACAGGGGGTGCGCAGGGGGTGGTCCCTGAGCGCGGCCGCTATGCACGACGGTCGTCCAGGCGCAGCGTGGCATTTTCTCGACACCACAGGGGATGCGCAGGGGGGGTTCCTGAGCCGGCCGCTATGCAGACGGTCGTCCAGGCACAGCAGGCGTGGCACTTTCTCGACGCCATAGGGGGTGTGCAGGCGGCGGTCCCTGAGCTCGGCCGCTATGCACGACGGTCGTCCAGGGACAGCAGGCGTGGCATTTTCTCTGACACCATAAGGGGTGTGTGCAGGGGGTGGTCCCTGAGCTCGCCGCTATGCACGACGGTCGTCCAGGAAGAGCAGGCGGGCACTTTCTCGACACCATAGGGGTGCGCAGGGGTGGTCCCTGAGCTCGCAGCTAGGACACGGTCGTCCAAAACAGCAGGCGTGGCACTTTCCGCGACACCACAGGGGTGCGCAGGGGGTGGTCCTGAGCTCGTCATATGCACGACGGTCGTCCAGGCAAAGCAGGCGTGGCACTTCCTCGACACCAGAGGGGTGCGCAGGGGGTGGTCCCTGAGCTCGCCGCTATGCACGACGGTCGTCCAGGCACAGCAGGCGTGGCACTTTCTCGACACCACAGGGGGTGCGCAGGGGGTGGTCCCTGAGCGCGGCCGCTATGCACGACGGTCGTCCAGGCCGCCGCCGCCGCCGCCGCCGTCGTCGTCGTCGTCGTCGTCGTCGTCGCCGTCGCCGTCGTCGATGATTGTTGGAGTGACTCATCTCGTTGGTTTGGCTGGTCTGCTTGATTGGCCTGGCTGGCTGGTCTGATTACTTTGGCTGGTTGTGGCTGGAATGACTGATCTGACTGGTCTGGTCAGTCTGGCTGGTCTGGCTCAAAAAGGCGAAGCGGGATGTGACATGGTTTGTGAACACACGTGACATAAAATAAGTATGTGGGGTTCCTCGGTAGCGTAATTGTGTGTTTTTTCCAAGATCCTCCTGTACAGGGTCCGGCTTGCAGAAGGAACACTTACTTTTCAAAAGGGGCTCGGTCGTCCCTTCGGTTTGCATGCGTTCAGCTACCTTATTGGCGGCGAGCCCCCCTGGTGTTCCTTCGGACGTCGTAGACTTACTTGGAAGAAAAGGGGCTTCGTTCCTTATTCATCGTTCCTTAGGTCAGGCCGAAAACTGTAGGAGGACATGCCCGACCTAGGCCTGGCCAGGGGCCGTGTGCTTGTGCAGACCTCGTCGCCCCTGGTCGCGGGGCGGGCCTTTGCCTCCGCGCGCGCGCCTCCGCGCGCGCGCGGAGGTGGAAGAACGGGAGGGAGGAGGAGGAGGAGGAGGAGGAAAAGGAGGGTGGGATAGGGGGTGGGGGGGAGGAGGGTGAGGATAGGGGGAGGAGGGAGGGAGGAGGGCGGGGGGGGAGAGGAGGGTGGGATAAGGGGTGAGGGGGAGGAGGAGGACGGAGGGGAGGAGGAGGGAGGAGGAGGAGTATACATATATATATATATATAAGCTGATTAGTCCTAACAGTAGTAGTATTTGTTTGAATTGGAAGAGTGAGGAGCATTTAGGATGCGAGCAATATGAAGAGTACGAATGTTATTTATACTAAGAACAAGAAACATATGACCAATACAAATGAGACATAATAGTACGAATGGTACGAATAAGACACACACACACACACTTTAAGACCAATAATAAGAACAGTCATACGACACATGAAACTAATACTGATAATATCAATACGCATACGGTGAATAAACAGCACACGAGTAATAATAGTAGTAAGGAAAATAACATCAGTAACAATCATCTCGTTACCAGTAAGCATAGCACTAATACGGCTAATAGTAGTGCCATTGTAGTAATCAAGCTAAGAGTATTATTAATGATAGCACGAAGAAACATAGTACGAGCACGAATGACACATACTACCATTCTTAAGCATGGCGGTAATAGTGTTTGTTCATAATCAACATGCACATACGAATTCCACTCATACGGATTCAAATCGTAACAATATTGAAATTACCACCAGCAGTAATCATCTTATTAGTATAGTTACAGGGAGTCCGCTACTACTACTACTACTACTACTACTACTACTACTGTCACTACTACTTTTACGACTACTACTACGAATAATAATAGTTGTAGATGAATCCGAAGACGACCGCCCATATTACTACTACTACTACTACTACTACTTCTACTTCTACTTCTACTACTACTACTACTACTACTACTACTACTACTACTACTACTACTACTACTACTACTACTACTACTACTACTACTACTACTACTACTACTACTACTACTACTACTACTACTACTAGACTACTACTACTACTACTACTACTACTACTACTACTACTACTACTACTACTACTACTACTACTACTACGACGACGACGACGACGACGACGACGACGACGACCACGACGACGACGACGACGACTACTACTACTACTCAGCTTAAGCAGACAGAGAAAACGAATCATAAAACACATGTGCAGGAAGACACCACTAGTAACAATACTGTGGAACATAATCCGCTAAGTGACAATATTATTAACATTCAAAATACGTCTAATGCTTGTCATCGCCGTACGACTAGACAGAACTATATCACAACAACTATTGTTACTACTACTAGTAACAGTGAGGTGGTTATTGAAAGCAGAACAAATAAGGATGTTAATAATAACGCTAACACTAGCAGTGCAGTTCATATAATAATTCGAACCGTGATAGTGATACTGAAACTGGTAGTAATATCAATATTCGTACTGATGGCAGCAATCTTACTCGTAATGCTGCTAATATTAATTGTGCTTACAACAGTAGTAATACTAACATTAGACTACGGAAACTAATACTAATACTACTGCTTCTAGTACTACTACTACTACTACTACTACTACCACTACCACTACCACTACCACTACCACTACTACGGCTACTACTACTACCACTACTACGGCTACAACAACTACTTTCAATACTACGACTGCCACTATTATTATTATTATTACTACTACTACTACTGGTACTACAACTACTACGCATACTAATACTATTATTATTATTATTGTTATTATATTATTATTATTATTATCATTGCTATTATTGCTAGTAGTATTAATAGTAAACCAATGAAGCGCCTAGTACTTCTAATAATAATTTGAACAGCATGCATCATATTACTATTAGTAGTACTACTAGTATTGATAGTAATATTATCAATCGTAGAACGAATACGACAAATAATAATACTACTACGAACGAGAAGCAAACTAACAACATAAGAAGACGAGGAGGAGGGCGAGGGCGAGGGGGTCGGGGAGGGGGAGGATGATGATGATGATGATGATGATGATGATGATGATGATGAGGAGGAGGAGGAGGAGGAGGAGGAGGAGGAGGAGGAGGAGGAGGAGGAGTGATGTGACAGAACAACCCTGGTCAGGTATGGGGAAAACATCGGGCCTGAATCATCGATCCTCCTCGTCGCGGGGGGACCCTGACGGGCGGGTCGGCGCTGGCATCGTGTTTCTGGGAGCACGTTCCCCGATCCGTGGATCTGGCGCCAACGCGCCGGATCCACGGATGCCTAATCCATGTTAGCGTATGCCCGACAGGGGGGTGAGGATTCTCGCCTCGGCATGCTTCCCCGCAGCTGCGCCTCGTCGAGAGCCTTCCAGGGGCGTCGGATCGTCCCGAACGGCCGCCGGGAACCCGAAGCATGACCCTGAAGCTGCCAGACGTCGAAGAGGGGGGTGAGGACTCGGGGCGTGCGAATACCATCGGCAACACCCCAACATACTTATACTATATGTGCGTCGCCCCCCCAGGGGCGACGCGCGCACCGAGAAATCTTGTAGTATATGCGTCGTGGCGGGCGCTTTCTGGCCACACCGCTCGGGAAACGATATACTACAAGATGGGTATACTATATGTTCGGGTCGGACGCGCGCCTCCAAGGAGGACATATAGTACTAGTATGTCCATGTGCGTCCCATACCATGGCCGAGGCCATGAAATCTCTTCCTCTTCCTTCGGTGCGTCCCCTGCCCCCCCCCCCCTCCCACCAGTCCTCGCGCACGCCTCGGGCCACGCGGCGCGAACGCCCCTCCTCCTGGCCGACCTCTCTCGTTCGGGTGCAACTTCGGTTGAGCTCCGCATCATCGCGGGTATATTCGTGGCCGCAAACAGGCAGGATTTGGCACAGTCCCGCTGAACTTGGCCTACACTCCCGTGTAATCCAGCGTCATCCCCAGCTTATTCCCGGCCTGATCCGGCTCAGTGCCCCCCTGATGAGGTCGAATGGCCATTGAGTCGGCGATCGGCCTTCGATCCATACCCCTGCTGCTGCCCCTTCTCTGGGCTCCAAATGCAGCAGGGTACGGATAAGAAGCGTGGCCTCGGAGGTGGAGGGTTTCTCCGAAGCTCGTAGGCGACCCGTCCTCCTCTCTCCCCTCCTCCCTCCTCCTCCTCCTCCCCTCCTCCTCCTCCTCCTCCTCCTCCTCCTCCTCCTCCTCCTCTCCTCCTCCTCCTCCTCCTCCTCCTCCCCCTCCTCCACCCCCTTCCTCCTCCTTCCTCGTCCTCACCCCTCGCCCTCCTCCTCCTCCTCCTGCTCCTGCTCCTCCTCCTCCTCCTCCCCTCGTCCTCCTCCTCCTCCTCTCCTCCTCCTCCTCCTCCTCCTCCTCCTCCTCCTCCTCCTCCTCCTCCTCCTCCTCCCCCTCCTCGCCCTCCCCTCGCGTCGCCTACGGCCCCGGGGGAAACTGTCCACTCGGAGGCCATCATTCTATCCACATCCCCGCTCTGGCCCCTTGTGGGTGTCAGGGCGTCAGCAAAGACATGGCTCAGATGCCGATCGCCTCTGGAGCGCTCCCACGAAGGTGTCCAGGAGCTGCCTCTCCTACTCTGGGCGCGCCCGGCGGCGGGAGGAGGAGGAGGAGGAGGAGGAGGAGGAGGAGGAGGAGGAGGAGGAGGAGTAGGAGGAGGAGGAGGAGGAGGGAGGAGGAGAGAGGAGGAGGAGGAGGAGGAGGAGGAGGAGGGCGTCGCGCAGCGAGGGTCTCTAGCGTCGCGCCTCGGCGCACCTGCGCTTGAAGCCAGCTGCAATGTCGCCCCGCCAGCTTGCAGCCCTGCTCGCCGCGCTGCCCGTGCCCGCGCGGGCCCTCTTCGGCCTACTCTCGGGCGGAGAGCCAGGCGACGCATCCATGCTGCAGGCAGCGGCGGAGTTGGAGGCAGGCAGCAAGCCGACGGTCTCGGTCTCGGCCTCGACCCTCTCGACGGAGGAGTCATGGGAGGAGAAGGTGCTGATACCGCTGCCCTTCCTCGTCTCCGCCTTCTTGGGCCTCCTCCTGGGAGGCCCTCGTCGCCACGGCCGCATTCGCTTCGAAGCCCTGGTCAGAACCCACCCGTGGTGAGGTCCAGGGAATAGTGGTATCGGTACCTTTGGTTTCTCCAGAGGAGTGGGAGGAGGTCTTGGACGCCACCTACGAGAAGAAGTTCTCGATCGAGGTGAACATGACTGCCGCCCGCGAGGGCATGCCACTCGGAGCGGAGCTGGGGTGCCGATCGGACCACGATCCGCTTGTCGTTCTGAAGATGCGCGATGTCGGCCTGGTGCGGGAGTGGAACTGGGCGCACCCAGACACGGCCGTTCAGGTCGGCGATGAGTTCGTCAAGGTAGGCGACATGAAATGGAATCGCCAGAACGATATTTTCATGGATTACCTCAAGGAGAAGCTCAGGTCTGCGAGGGAGCAGGGAACGACGAACCCCTTGCAGCTTGGCTTCAGGCGCCCCTGGAAGTCGGCGCCGTCGTCAGAGGGCGCGACGCGAGAGGCCACCGCTGACGTTCCGCCCCAGAGCCTTCTTCGAGCTGATGCGCAGATTGCTACGACTTCAGAAGAAGAAGGAGAAGAAGAAGGGGATGGGGCGGACACGACTTCGGAAGAAGAGGAGCTCCTGGATGGCATGCAGCTCTTCGGCTTCTTGACCCAGGCTCCAGCACCATCGCAGCCGGCTCCGTGACTCTGAGCAGGATTCCTCCTTCCCCCCTCCCCGTCCCCCGTCCTCCTCCTCGCCGCTTCTGGGCACCCCGCCTTTGTCCGGGCAGCCCGCCCGACGACCCCCCTTCGCCCGCGCAGGCCCGGTGCCGCCGCCGCCCGCGCGACCTCAGCACTGCCGTGCCGTCCGCCCGGGCTCCCCTGCAGAGGAGCTGGCCTGGCCGTGCCGGGCATCGGCGGGGCGGCCGGTGGGCCGGACCCCGAGAGCCTGGCGTCGCGAAGGGAGGCCCCCAGGAGGCCTCAAGAGAGCTTCAGGAGGCTTCCTCTCTTCTTCCTCCTCCTCCTCCTCCTCCTCCTCCTCCTCCTCCTCCTCCGTTATTTTCCACTTCCCAGTGCTCACCCGAGGGGTTCCACAACGGCTTGGGGAACACATAGATGAATGGCTTGGCCAGAATTCGCTGGGGACGGCGATCACCCTCCCCAGCTCCCCTCGCGTCGTAACGAAAATCACGACGGGAGGTCTTGCGCTGCGTTCGGCCTCCAGGGGGACCTCACTGGGCCTCGGGGTCGTCAACAAACGCGACTCAGGATGAAAGACCGGTCCCTGGGAAAGGGTCCAGACTTCTGGGGGTCACGTCGGGGGTCTGGCCCAACGGCCGTTTTCGCCCGGTTTCGCGCCCCTGGGACCCTCACAGATCGATCCGGCTTGAATAACGCCGCACAGAGGTGGGGTCTGGGGCTCCAGTGGTGCTTTTCGTGCGATGCGGCAGCTTTTTCGCAACCCGGACCTCAGGAGAGACACCATCCTGGCGGGGCGGCCCCCTGTCTCGAGCCGGCAGTCTGGCCGTCCCGAGCAGCGGCGGGGTGGGTGGTGGGATCGGGGCACCGTCCTGGGGGGCCAGGCCCCCTCTCGGCTCGGCGGCCTCGGTCCCAGCGAGGGGCCCCACGGTGGGATGGGGCGGCCGACGTCCACTTCGATCGATCGATCCGATTCGACACTGAGCCCGGTCGGCCCGATCCGATTCGATTCCGATTTTCCTTGGATCCGAGGCGGCCCGACGCCTGTGGGGCGCTGTCGTGCGTCCTGGCGCGGCGGATCCGGTTCGATTCTGGCCCCTGTGCCGTCGCGGCCCGACCCGACTTGCGTTCCGATGCGAGCCGATTTCCCGCTTCGCTGCGGGCTGATCCCGGGTGGGTGGGGGACTGGTCGCGCGAAGTCGGCGCCACGCCACGCGCAGGCCCGCGCACGCTCGGCTACGCTCGGTGGCGGGCGCTCTCTGGCCATCTGTGCGCCGGCCACGCGAGAGGGCTACGCGCACTCTCTCGATTACGCCGGGTGGCGGGCGCTTTCTGGCCACGCCGCTCTGGTCGCGATTCGGCGGCGAGCCCAGGGGGGGGGAGTTAGAAGGGGCGGGCCTTCTCCGAAGGCTCGGAAAAGCCCCCCAGCCTTCTGAGAGGTTCTCTGAGCTCTCCCCCCGAGGGCACCGGAAACCTGTCGGGGAGCCGCAAGGCTCCCGAGGAGCCCCGCCGCCTTCTGCGGAGGCCCTCCCCTGCTCACTTCCCCCCCTCGCTCGCCGCCGAGCGATCTGCTACATTTTTGTTTTTTGATGTTTTTTTTGTTGTGTTTTTTTATGTGTGTGTGTGTGTGTGTGCGGCTCCGGCAGAGCAAGGGCTCCCTCGAGGGCGCGAAGTTATTCGCGCTTCGCGCTTCGCGGTCCTCGTTCCTTCTCCCCCTCCTCCTCGTCCTCCTATTCTCCCTTTGGGAGGGCGGCGCGAGAGCGCGAAGTTATTCGCGCTTCGCGCTTCGCGCAGCGCGAAGCGCGAAGTTGGGAGCCCTAACAGAGAGAGGGGCGCAGTGCCCGTGCGCCCCTCGGCGCCCCAGCGCAGGGCGGGAGGCCCGAGGGGCGGAGCACGGAGCGCGCGGGGGCACGCAGCGGGGGAGGGCTCGGCACGGAGGGGCGGCAGCACGGAGGGCACGGCACGTCCTTCTCCTCCTCCTCCTCCTCCTCCTCCTCCTCCTCCTCCTCCTCCTCCTCCTCCTCCTCCTCCCCCTCCTCCTCCTCCTCCTCCTCCTCCTCCTCCTCCTCCTCCTCCTCCTCCTCCTCCTCCTCCCCCTCCTCCTCCTTCCTCCTCCTCCTCCTCCTCCTCCTCCTCCTCCTCCTCCTCCTCGTCCTCGTCCTCCTCGTCCTCCTCCTCCTCCGCCTCCTCCTCCTCCTCCTCCATTTCAGCGAACCCTTTCAGTGAGGGCCCTGGGGCGCGCCGCAGCTGGGCGCGCCGTAGCCCTTCAGTCGGACATCCTCAGGTGGGCGCCGAACTGGTCCTCCACGTCCTCCTTTGCGACGGACGCCCCTCCTTTGCTCGCGAGCTGAGGGGCGTCCGACCTTCTCTAGCCGCATGGCAGCTCGGCCGAGCTGGCGGCCCCCGTATGTGACACGGGGGGCGGGCCGCACCCCCCTTTGGCCCGAGGGCTGGGGGCGGCCTCGCCGCGGCGCACGGTGCGCCGCATCCTCCTTCTGGCGTGGTCGGTGATGGTCGGTGCTCTGCCGCGCAGCTGAGGACCCTGCTCCTGTCCTCCTTTCTGCGGTCATTCGTGCTGGGAACCGCTTCTGAGGACCCTGCTCCTGTCCTCCTTTTCGGCGTCCTCCAAGCGTACTCGTTCAGCCGCGCTGTTGAGGACCCTGCTCCTGTCCTCCTTTCAGCTGGCTCCGTCGAGGTTTCATCATGCCGCGCTGCTGAGGACCCTGCTCCTGTCCTCCTTTCAGCGGGCGGATCATGTCGTGGTGATGGTCGTTGCTGGCGGGGTGGTGGTACTGGAGGGGGTGGTCGGTGCTCTGCCGCGCAGCTGAGGACCCTGCTCCTGTCCTCCTTTCTGCGGGCATTCGTGCTGGGGGCCGCTTCTGAGGACCCTGCTCCTGTCCTCGTTTTCGGCATCTTCCAAGCGTGCTCGTCCAGCCGCGCTGTTGAGGACCCTGCTCTTGTCCTCCTTTCAGCTGGCTCCGTCGTGGTTTCATCGTGCCGCGCAGCTGAGGACCCTGCTCCCGTCCTCCTTTCAGCGGGCGGATCGTGTCGAGGTGGTGGTCGTAGTTGGCGGGGTGGTGGTGGTGGGGTGGGTGGTCGGTTGGGGGCGAACCCCAGACCTTGTGGTTGCTTGTCATGCGTGCCTGTAGGTGGGTCGTTGGGAGGTCGGCTTGTTGCTGGTGTTGTTGTGTGGGTTGTGGGCGCACTTATGAGGCCTCCATGCGCCGACTTCAAGTGGGGTTCGTGGCGGCCCCACCTCGTCCCGCTATGGCTAGGGGTCGCAGTGCCCTCGGTGGGGGCGAACCCCAGGCCTAGTGCTTGCTTCTGTTGTCGGTGAGGGATGTCTCGGCTGCCCTCCGCTTCGCCCCTTGGGCGCTCGGGTAAGCTCCGTCTCCGCCATGGGGATGGTGGGGGTGGCGAGCTAGGGCAGACCACGGGGGCGCGGGTAGTGGCCGTCCTACCCCCCCCCTGCCCCTCACCATCCCCCCAAGTAGGCGCGGGCAGTACTCGTCCTGCCCCCCCCACCCTTCGAGCCCGACTCGAAGTTTGATCCTTGCCTCACCAGGGCAGCGTGGACTTGTAGAGTGGTGTGGTGGGGCGGTCTTTGTGTTGCTGGTGGTGGTTGGTCGGTGGTGCTTGGCGGTCGTTGAGGTCGTCTGCCGTCATTTTTGCTGGAAACCGCTGGACTTGTGCGCGTGCGATGGCTGCCTTCTTCAATACTACAAAACGTGGCGACTTGTGCCTGGGGTGTTCCCTCGCATCCGGGTGTTCCCTCGCATTCGGGGCTTCCCCAGGACTTGCGTCCTAACGCCTCCTGCAAAACTTGGCGACGCTGCCTGAGGTGTTCCCACGCACTCGGGGCTTCCTCAGGACTTGCATCCTGACGCCGTTGAGCTTGTAGTCGGAGACGCTCTTCGTCGAGATCGGCCACGGAGAGAGGTGACGCTTCGTCGTCTCGTTCGATGTAGTACGCGTCGATGGTGCTCAGATTCTGTCTGGTTGGCGCAGCGGTTGCGGTTCTGAGACCCCATCTAGCAACGATGTTGCAGTCGAGCAGGTCGGCGATAGCGAAATCGATCTCCTCTGCGTTTGCTGTGGTCATTTTGTTGCGGAGGTCGTCGCGGGTGCAGTTGTCGGGGATCTGCGCGGCGCCGAGGTCGTAGTGCTGGGTGGGGGTCTCGTTAACCGTCGTCTGCTTGGCGATGTGCTGGTATTCGGGAGTCTGCCTGAAGGTCGACTCGGCCGCGATGGCGGCGACGAAGGGGACGCGGGCGGTGGTCGCCACGAAGAGAATCCGCATGACCTCTCTGGTGATGTTGTTGGCAGCGAAGATCTCGTCGGCGATAGACTCAGACGCTTCTGGCAGCCCCCAGGGGGCCGCAGGGGCGCGCCGCCTGCTGACTCTGTTGCCAAGAACATCGCAGGCGTCGTGTCGGTGCCAGGTCCGTCGTGGGAACTCTGCGTAGATGGCAGCGATCTCGCCGTGAATGATCTTACGTTGCACTCGCCGAAGTTCTGGTATTGGTGCTGAAGACTGGCCATCGCTTTGGATTGCGATCATGCTGTAGTCCAGGCCGCGGATGCACGTGATCCTTCTGTTGGCCATGATCTGCTGGAGGTCAGCGGCCTGTCGGGGGCGGTCGGTAATGAAGACAACCCCTTGGCGCTCCGCTGGTCCAGGAGGCGAGCTCGCGGGTGGCCTGCCTGGCGAGGACTCGAGTCTGGCGAATGCCTTCGGCGCAACGGGCGACGTTTCCAGGAGCGGCAGCGGCGTGACCTCACGCGGGTGGGCTGGCTTGTCGCTGAAGGTCGGGTGGCGTCCTAGCTTCTTGTTGGTATTCGTGGCCTCTGCGATGGCGTTGAAGTTCGCTGCGATCTGCTGCTCGGACAGAGGCTCCGACGTCTGGAGGTGCCAGGCGTGCCAGGATTTGCGGCAGCGGTGAGCCACCGAGAGGTGCTTGATGAGCCTCGGGAGCGTGTGGTGCTCGGTCTGGCAGCACCGGCATGCGGTGCCAGTAGCCCAGAAGCGCGGGTCCGCGTGGTCGGGATGATCCCTGCCCATATGGACGGCCATGCCTTGCCTGGTGGCGACGCGGCCGCAGGCGTAGCATACGTACTTCTGATTGTTGGCGTCGTCGCGGTGGTCGAACTCGTCTGTTGGAGCCGCTGCTGGGGTCATCCGGATGTCCTTCTGGATCTTGGCATTCTGAGCCTGGTCGCGCGTGTGGTGTATGTGGGCCTTCACCGCTGCCTTGACCGCGTTGGTGAAGAGCTTCGGCTTCTGTCGGGCCCAGTTGATGACGTCGCGGTCGTGCTGGGTTTGGCTGGGCCGCCTTTCTCGTGGAAGGTACTTGCGGAGGAAGTCGAAGTCTCTCTTGAGCAGGCGGCCCCAGGTGCCCTTTCGTTGACGCTGTCCGTCAAGGAGCTGGAGTAGTACTGCGGGGGCATGGTTCAGAAGTCGTGGAAGGTATCGTAGTCGTGCTGCCGTCTGGTGGGTTCTGAAATCGGGTACGCCAGTCCTGGCAATCGCTTCGGCTTCGGTGATGTGCTGATCTGGCGAGTTGGTCTTCGGCATTGAGGCAGCCGCGCGGTATGGTGCCATGTACTTGGCGGCTATGTGCTTTAAGTCCTTTTGAGTCAAGTCGCTCCAGACGTGGTGGTTGTATGTCAACGAGGAGGTCGAGAATGAATGGACGTACTTCACCTTGGCTTTCTTCGAGAGCTTCTTGCGGCGGAGGATCTGCTTCTCGAGAGGCCAGACTGCTCCGAGCGTGCGATTGGCCCTTAAGCATACTTCGGGCCCCATGATCCCGCCCGCAGCGATGATGGTGCCAAGGGCTTTCTGCTGCATAACTAGCTGGACCTTGATCGATAGGCCGCCCAGCTCGAGGTAGGTGGTGCCCTCCTTGGCGATTCGCTGTTTCTCCTTCTTGGCTCCCGCGCCGTAGTGCATGAGGATGGCCTTGGTCTTGTCAGGGTGTGGCTTCAGGCCGTGCTGGAACGCTGCCGTGCAGAGCCTGGTGGCCGCCAGGGTCGTCGTATTGGTCAGGTCGCTGGCGTTAGCGGTGGAGTTGTAGTCTGTGAGGTCATCGACGAATGACATGTTCCTGAGCACACTTCCGTCGTGAGGGGTCGCCGAAAATAGTGGGTCGCTGCATGCCTCGATCTCGTGGCCGCCTGTCGGCTGGCCGTGGGGCTCTTCCTCTTGTACAGCCTGGTCGATCGTCCTCAGCATGATGGCGAAGTGGATGTTGAAGGCTACGTCTGAGTACGGCACTCCAGGTCGGGTGCTGGTCCGAGGCAGCTGGTGGTGCTTGGCGCTCTTGGCCGTCATCCAGTTGGTGGTGTGGTGATCTGCGATCATGTGGCAGAGGTGCTCATCGTCGATGTGCTGGTTGTTGTAGGCGGGCTGCTGGAGTCGTTCCTTTAGCGCTGGTCTGAGAAAGTCGGGGATGTCGATGCTTTCGATGAGGTCGTTTAGCTCGTCGGCGGAGGTCGGCAGCTGCATGCAGAACTCCCTGGTGACTGAGTGGAAGGCCTCCCTGAGGTCCAGGAAGGTGATGCTGCAGGATCTTGACCTCCTTTGGCAGTCGCTGATGAAGGCGAGGCTGGTGTGGGTAATGAAGTCCGTTGCCATCTTGGGTCGGGCGCCGCACTGGGTCGCCTCTAGGAGCTCGGGTAGCAGGCGCTTCACGCGGGAACGGAGGAAGCTGCCATGCATCTTGCCGATGGTGTTATTGAGCAGGATACCGCGATAGGATTTCTGCTGCTCCATGGCCCCCTGGCCCTTGTGGAAGTACGTGGAGTACCCGCCCTTGGCGGCGATCGGCTCGGTGCTCTCGAAGTGGATCTTGACTAGGACGGGGTGGGGCAGGCGAGCCACCCCTTCGGGGCTTGCTCTGGACATGTCGTCGGTGAGCTGGTCGGGGCCGCCTCGGCGCCCTCGCTTGGCGGCGGCGAGCTGGTTGGTCAGCTGGTGCTTGGTATATTCTGGATCTTCGGTTCTGGCCCCTCGTGGCGGGTCCTCTTGTTGTAGTCAGCGGCTACCCCGTCGGCGTCCGTGGCTATGGCCTGCTCAATTTTGCCGTAGTAGGCCAGGGCGTGGTCGGCAATCTCGCTCTTCGTCGTGAGGGGCTTTCCGTCGTCGTCAGTGCGGATGATTGGTGTCGGCGGCTTCTTGGGCTTCCGTCCTCCGAAGGCCAGTAGTCGCTTGGCACGCAAAGCCTCCTCTCGAGGGGCGTGGTTGTCGATGGCGGTACCCATCTCTTCGGCGGTCATCTCGAGGAAGGCGTCGCGATCGCTCGTGATCCACTGCTGGAGGATAGGCTTGGATGTCCGGGGGAATTGAACAAGGACGTCGAGGTAGTGTTGTGCGCTATCCACGGTGCTGGCTGTGTCGATTGCCTCGGCACTGGCCACTAGGCTGGGGGTGCTGAATACGATGGAGGCCGCCACTAGTTTCGCGTAGTCGCTGAGGTCGGCCAAGTATCCCACGTCGGCTGGGTCTGGTAGCATGGCCTCCTTCGCAATGGGCTTGGCCATGTAGCGTAGCCTCTTTAGCGCCGTAGTGGCTGGCAATCCCGTTTTTCTTGGCGACCCGTGTCGTCTTGAGTAGTGAGCGGCGAACCCGCAGAAGTGACGAGGGAGCGCTTGGTGATGTAGGGCTTTTGTGGGGTGCGGCCGTGGGAGCGGAAGCGCTCGTATGCGGCCTCCGTGATCTTGTCGGTGGCCGTCGTGAGGTGCTCGTTGAGGTTGGTGTCCCAGGACGGGTGTTGGACCGCGTTGAGCTTCTGGCAGAATTTCTTGCGGCATTCGTCGTCGGCAAGCTTGCTCTCGTCTAGCTTCGGGGCGCCTTTGGTGACGGATGGGGCGATCTGATAGGTGAGTTGCAGCTTGACGGGGTAGTGGTCGTCTTTAGTTTCTGTATCCTGGCCGCCGTCGATGCCGTAGAGCACGGAACACTCTTCGATTGAGTCGATGTACCTCTTGGGGGTGATGACGTAGTCGATGCGGTGGGGGTCCTTGCCCGAGTGCCAGGTGTAGTGTTCAGGTCCTTGGCCGACGAAGGTATTGGCGGCCGTTAGGTTGTTGGGCAGGGGGAACTCGTGGACACCTCCTCCTCCTCCTCCTCCTCCTGCTCCTCCTCCTCCCCCCTCCTCCTCCTCCTCCTCCTCCTCCTCCTCTTCCTCCTCCTCCTCCTCCTCCGCCGCCGCCGCCGCCGCCTCCTCCTCCTCCTCCTCCCTTCCTCTTCTTCCTCTCCTCCTCCTCCTCCTCCCCCCTCCTCCTCCTCCTCCTTCCTCCTCCTCCTCCTCCTCCTCCTCCTCCTCCTCCTCCTCCTCCTCCTCCTCCTCCCCTCCTCCTCCTCCTCCTCCTCGCCTACTCCTCCTCCCTCCTCCTCCTCTTCCTCCCTCCTCCTTCTCCCTCCTCTCCTCCTCCTCCTCCTCCCTCCTCCTCCTCCATCCTCCTCCTCCTCCTCCTCCTCCTCCTCCTCCTTCTCTCCTCCTCCTCCTCCTCCTCCCTCCTCCTCCTCCTCCTTCTCCTCCTCCTCCTCCTCCTGCTCCTCTCCTCCTCCTCCTCCTCCTCCTCCTCCTCCTCCTCCTCCTCCTCCCCCTCCCCCCCTATCCCTACCCCTCCCCCTCTCCTCCTCCTCCTCCTTCTCCTCCTCCTTCTCCTCTTCCCTCTCCTCCTCCTCCTCCTCCTCCTCTCTCCCTGACTCCGAGACTCCGCAGCGTCTGGTCACTCATGAGCGGCCGGCGCCCGACTACGATACGGGGGGACCAACAGAACTGGGACCAGCCGAGGAGGACAAGGCAGGGGCAGGCAGGGGAGAAGGAAGAGGGAAAAAGGGAAGGGAGGAAAGGGGAAACGACTGGCCCAGTCTGTGTTTGGTCCCTGGAAGGAGCCCCCGTAACAGCTTGGAACGCTCCGAGCTCTTGCGAGGGGGCTCACACGCTGCACTGAGGAGGGCGCTGCCACGGCTGGTGGCAAACCCTCCGCAGGAAACGCAAAAAATCACAGGCATGTCACTCTCTTCGACTCGGGCCCAGTGCAGGTGATGTCCCGAGCCCCCTCCTCCACAGAGGAGGTCCGACAGAGCAGGGTTCAGGGTACCGCACGGGGTCTGGGTCTTGGAGGAAACCTGACGCAAGCAACGTTGACACCGTTGGATATTCCCGTGCCAAACAGGAAAATGGTCGGATTTCAAGCGGGGAGGCCTCTCGGCCCTAGGGGGCCGCTTCAGCTTCCCAAACTGGGCTTCACAAGTAGGGAAACCACACAGAATGTCGAGGACACCTACGACTAAAGATTCGTACTCGCCCTCCGCATTTTCAAAGTCAGCTAACTCCTGAGGCGAGACGTCGTGGGCCCGAGCCCCTAACCTCGCCCAATGGTCGGCGGCAGTAGATCCTTGAATGTCCCGCGCATCATTTTCGTCCACCGCGTCGGACAACTTGCGGTGGGCGCCTACCTTGCGGAGAGAGATCCAACTGCTAGTCCCTATGTCCCTGGCTATGGACCTCCAGAAAAAGCTGCTCCGAGAACCTCCCCCCAGGGCCCTAACAGGAGACCTCACACCCAGGAACAAAGCCGAACAGTCCACGGAAATGGCCTTGGGAGGAGGTTCGCTGGCACGTTCTTGCCTCAGCACAGCAAGGGCTAGGGCAGCGTGCTCTGCATCTCCAGGGGTCTGTGCAAATTCACTGGGAAGAGGACTGTAGACTCCCCTCCTACAGGTCCCGTCAACATTCATCTCGACAACGGAGACCCCTGACCTGGCGATTTCGGGCCGAGTGTTGTGGAGACAGGACCCGTCAGTGAAGAGGTTCGCTTCGGGTCCGAAGACAAAAGCATCTACTGGTTCACCCTGGGCACCGAAAAACTGCAAACACCAGTCCTTGCTCGGTGGGGGCACATCAGGATACGCAGGCCACAACCTGGAAAAAATAAGAATATTTTCATCACATCCTAAAGCCTGCTGAATGAGCTCTGTACCAAAATGCTCAGCACGGCGTCTTGTAATGTCGGGGTGCTGACATTCCCAGCACCTGTGCCTCAAAGTGTCCCGACCTGCTCCACACATCGGGCACAAAGGATCGACTTCGTAGCCCCATTTCCTGAGGGTCTCTCCTGTCGGTAGGGCACCTGATAGTACTTGAAGATACAAGTGCTTTGCTTGACTACCAAGCTTCTTGGCAACACGCTGAATGAGAGGGAGCCAGACCCCACGAGCAACCAAGTCCTGGTTCCCAGGGTGCGGGTGGGTCTCAAGACCCTTGGTAAAAAACTTGTCAAGGAACACTTGGGCCAGATCGGCCACGAACTTTTCCCCAATCTGAGACGGGGGGGATTCAGTCAAAGTCCAACGACGGCCAGACCGATCCAGAAATACCGCGGGACCCTCCCAGGTCCATCCTCCAGCTTCGAGCCAGAGGAGCATGGCCGATATCGGCCCACGGGTCCGAAAAAGCCAGGGTTTTCCCCGAGTCCCTTGGAAGGCTTCGACACCCGAGTGAAACACTCTGCTTAAAACACCTGGAGTCAGCGCATCCTGATGCCTCGGGCCTCCGTGCCTACTCACTTCAGAACTGTGCCACCATTCCCAGCAGTATCTGCGTACGCAGCCACCTGCCAGCACGATGGGGTCGCCTTTGCCCTCAATGGCCCACAGGAGGTCCAAGTTGCACCCTTTCTTACTGATCCCACAGACTCGCCCAGCAGCCCTTCTAATAGATAAGAGTTCCATCGGAGACACACCCTGGATGTCGAGCCCATAGGACACCGTTGGGAGGATCCCACCTTTGAAGAGCCTTTTCTTGAGCTTCGTGGAGACCTTGGGGCCCGAGAGCTTGGTGATCCGAAACTTGAATTTCTTGGTCCTCTTCTTCATGACAAGGCGAGCGAACGGCCGCAGCTGGTGCTTGCCACCTGCAAAATCCACTCCGAGGTTGGCTGGTGCAACAATGCCCTGTCCTGCGAGTGTCCCTAGCTTCCCTTTGATCGTGGTCAAGATGGTCAAGCTGTTACCAGTGGCAAACATCTTCTTCTCAGCTAGGGGCACTCGCAAACTCTGTGAAATGGTCCAGGCCAAGCTGACCGCAAGTTCTCGTAATTGCTGAACGCAATCATCTACATTATGATGCCACGCATGCACAGAGAGGTCATCGACATGTAAACTCATACTCGTACAATCAAGCCCCCTGTGCCCAACAATGGTGGGGAGGAGGAACGACTTGGCCTCGTAGGTGGCTGACGTGGACCCCGCTACGATCCCTCTCCGAGGAAAAAGGGGTTCGCCGTACCCCCCATCGAGGAGGAGAATCCTCTTCCACCGATAAGTCGAAATAGTATATAAAAGAATATACAGAGGGAACTCAGATAAAATACTTTGCTGGAGGAGCTCTTCATGACATATGTGCTCGTAGAACTGCAGCAAGTCCCACATGAGGGCCCCGTAGTGAATCTTCTGTCCCGAATGTAATTCTGCCGATACAGACTGCCGCCACACCGTGTCGAGGGCACTGCGGCCCTGTCCCATGGAAAATTCAGGGCCCAATCCGACTTTGGATTCCCAGGATCTACATGGGTTTCTGTGCGTCTTCCCGTGGAGCCTCGCGAACCCACAGTAGTGCCCAATAGGTCGGCGCCCTTTCACTGGTTTACTCATAAGAAATACAATGAGCTGCTGAATCCTGGATGGCCCCTGACCCAAGACATCGACCAAGTGAAATAGCCACGACAGGGCAAGGAGCGCACCATCAGATAACAGTGAGTAGTGTCTTGGATGAAACCCATCAGGGGTACATGTCTGCCTCTTGAAACGGGAACTGATATGCCGCAAAGCTTCGGGAGCTACACGCTCCCCCACAGGGATCCTTCCCTCAGGAAGGTCGAAAGGAGGCAGCTCAACTCGAACGTCACTTGCATTCCACGCCGCCTTCCACACTTTGGTTTCAGCAGCCAGTCGAGCAGGTAGGGAACTGGAGTACACCCCATTATCCGAGACAACTTCTTCGGATACAGGTTCTCCACTGCGTAAAAAAGCGAACGCCTGCTTCATATGCCCACCTACTGCTTCAGCACACCATTCTTTCCACGAATCCCTGGCCCTGGATCTGTCTTCAACGAGACCGACACGAACCCACAGGCCGACGAATTCCAGGAGCGAGTCGATACGGTCGATGATAGTATTCAAGAGTGGTGTGCCAACTAGCTCTTGAGCAAATACCGCCAGTACAGGGTGCCAGAACTCGCCCCCAGCTTTCCAGTGCCTCCTGAAGGGACCCCCTCGAACTGGAAGACGTTGCCATTGTCGCAGGAGCCCCAAGAGGTAACCTTCCCTGCCGCCTCGAAGAAATAGAGATCTCAATTCTTGGAGCCTATGGAGGACCCATTCCAACGCACGTCCTGGAAAGGCGTTCTCGTACTGTTTGGTAACCAGAAGCGATCTGAGAGGTTTATCCTTGAACTGCAAGTCGGATCCCCCAGGGAGCCCAGGCGAGTCCCTAGCTTGACACACGTCCAAGATTTCACCCCAGGCCTGAGAGACCCAGATATCATACACTCGATCCAGTAGAAGAGCTCCCTGGGATTTATCAGCCCCTGTGGCCATGTAGGAATTCCCATCAGCATCTTGCAAAGGTAGGAGGAAGCTCTCAATGTCTTGTACAATCAGATCATAGCTGGGAGGAGCAGGCGCAGGACCCACTGCAGCGACAGGTGGCACGTGTTGAAACTTAACAGGGACTTTGACATAGATATCCTTCAGAGCCCTCTTCACAGAAAAACAGACTGGCCTGTGCGGACTGTACGAGCCATCTATATCTGTGAATACCTGTCCTGCAGCAAAATCTAAATGCTTGCTGACAATAAAGTAGTCAATGACTGAGAAAGCTTCTGGGGCCACGAACGTGAATGCAATAGGAGCCCTGATAACTCCTGCAATATGCACAAGTGGGGCGTTGCTGGCCATCACGCTGGGTCCCATGTTGAAATCTCCGCCAATGCAGAATGGGAGTCCATGGTCGAAGATATCCTTCCACACTGTCTTCAAAATGTCCACATTCATCCCTCTGTAACCGAGAGAATCCTTTAAATAGACAGAGTAGATCGCCACAATGCCAAATTCGGAAGAACGAAAGAAAATCCTCACAACTCTCCCATCGTAGAGGGATAAGGGAGACGACGGTGGTATCCAAGAGTCTAGATGCTTCTTGACCAGGATCATCGTGCCACAACTGGGTCTCCCTGTCTCCAGACTGGTGATGCACTCTCCAGCATAGACTCTCCAGCCTTGCCGCTGGAGTCTTGCACGGGTCCTTGAAAGCCTCGCACCAGCCAGTTTGTGTTCCTGTAGAAGAAGAACATCACCGACCGTGGTCCTCACCAGCTCTGAGAAGCTCCCTCCTTTGACATTTGAAGATCCATCATCCGCGCCTTCACTGTGCCAACTGTTCCCATTGAACGTGATGATGCTGAGGGGGTGAAGCTCAGAAACGACTTTCTTTTGGGCAATTCGTTCGGGCTGCCCACAACCGACTGACCCACGACTGGAAGTACCTGACACTGAAGTTGTTGTGGGCTGTGTGGCGATTGCCCCTTGGCCTCCCGACTGTCCCGACTCGGCCTGGTTACTGCCACACGGGCCCTGGCCTTGTCGGTCCAGGGGCTCTGTAGGAGCAGCGCCACACAGCCCTGAGGAACTGCTCGAAGGCAAAGAGGCTCTCGCCGAAGAAATAGTACGTAAAGCTGCAGTTTCCTGCTGCGCTGGTGCTGCAGTTGCCTGCTGCGCCGTAGCATATGTGTGGACCAGCACGTCCTCCTGTGGGATTGCGACGTAGCAATAGTCGAATGGTATGCCACCACACCAGTATGAAGAGGCCGATCTTGATGCCGTACTCCTCTGAAGCCCCGCCTCTTCGACTCCACTACCGATGCCAGTCAGCCCGAACACCGATCCAGAGTTTCCGAGAACGAGGCCCTCGAGGTCGCACTCGCTAAAGGTCATGCTCTGAGCCGTCACCACACCCATCGAACTCCCAGTCAGAACGCGTGCCAGTGCCCATAGCGGACGGTGGCGGTTGCTGGAAAGGTGTGGAGGGAGCGCGGGTCCCCCCGCCAGTCGGACGACCTCCAGCCCCTGGGGATCGAAACCTCGGCCTCTTGCTCGCCGAACGAATGGCTTCCAGGATATCCCTCTTCTGCGAATCCGAAATACCTTCAACCTGCACAGCTTCCATGACATCAGCCTCATCGACCTCCATGACCGAGCTCTTGTCTGCGCCCGTAGAGGCCACCTCGGGCTCTGGTGCAGGCATGGCATCGCGGAGACCATCCAGAAACTCCTTATACCGTGCCTGTAGATTTGCGCGTACACCTTCATGTTTGACCCCAGACAATGTCCCTTCGAACATACTGAGATGCGAAATGAAACTCTCCATCGATGGTGCCGACGCCGAAGACTCCGCCGTAGAAGCCTGGACAGCTGCAGCTCTCCTCTTGGCCTCCTCGATCTTCTTCTTCTCATTTTGAATGCTGACTTGAAGCTCTCCCTTCTTGTCTTGGAACTTGCGAATCGCTTCATCGACAGCGCACTCTTCCTCCATGAGCTTCTCCAAGCGCTTCTCGCACTTGGTCTGCTCTTGCTCCATCTTCCTGAGCCGTTGGGAAGGGGGTACGCTGGCCAACTTCTGATCTTGAGCCACCTTCCATGCTTGAGAGATGGCGTCAACAGATGCGTCTGGCAAGATCCCTCGAAGCTTTCCTCCAGCAGCCAACTGGGAGAGACGGTGGAGCTCATCACGAATGTTTGGCTCTCTTCCTCCTCCCGTAGGTTCATCTCCCCGCTGCCCTCCCTTAGCACCCTGGTACTTGCCCTTGCCCCCGCCCTTGCCGTTGCGACCACCACCAGGAGGTCCAGCAGAACCAGGAGCACGAACCCAAGGGTTATACTCCCACACAGGCGGAGGCGGAGGGACGGGCCCGAAGTGCGGGATGGGTCCTTTGCAGTGGTAGCAGAACTTGAAGTGGCTCGGGTTTTTCTTGCACCCACAGTGCGGGCAAGCAAGGCCGACTGGCCCCTTACCCTTGCCATTGGCTTTAGCCATGCCTCAGCACAGCTGAACGTGGAAGAACTTGCTCCAACAGGAGCTCACAAAACGTTAGAAGATGAAGACCACCACGGGCGCCTGACTGGGCTGCACCCGCGGCGGCCAAAGAAGCTGTCCTGGCCAGCTGCCTTGATAAATGGCAACTTGAGCCAAAATGGCTACGGTTCCTCCTCCTCCTCCTCCTCCTCCTCCTCCTCCT
>CAUYUJ010010615.1:0-27424 GCA_963575745.1 Prorocentrum cordatum
GAGAAGAGAGAGAGAGAAGAGAGAGAAGAGAGAGGAGAGGAGAGGAGAGGAGAGGAGAGGAGAGGAGAGGAGAGGAGAGGAGGAGAGGAGAGAGGAGAGAGGATAGGAGAGAGAGGCAAGCTAGGTGCGCTCGCGTCATATCTGACGTCCTACCCTTCACTCCCATCCCTTCGCATTGCGTAAATCTTCTCTCTATGCGCGCAATCGGATACCGAGCAGGGCAATGATCGAGAGAGGGTGCGCGACGCATCGTAGAGCACGTCATGCCATGGCGTAGAAGAGTACGGCAGAGCGTATAATGTCATAGCATGGCGTGGCATCGCGTAGTGAAACATTGCATCACAAAGCATTGCAACGCAAAGCATGGCATCGCACAGCGGCGCAGAACAGAACCCCGCACAGCATGTCATGGCAGGGCACCAGGTTCCTTGGATGGTAAGTGGATAGTCTTCGAAGGGTCGGGACCGGTCCAGAGTCGCAGCTTCATGTTTAGATCCCTGGGCTCCGCGACGAGCTTCCCACACGGCGGGGCTGATGGACAGTACCCGCTGGCTCTGCTTGTAACATCGCCTTCTGAAAGCAGAAACGGGGCTCCCGCTTGATACTTCCTCCAAGCGCCGCCGCCCCGAGAGGGGCCGTCTGCGACCCAAAAACTCAACGAATCGACACCGGATGCGTGATCACTTACGATGTTTTTGTCTGATGGTCATTTTCCAGATTTGGGGCTTATTTCGAAGGACCAAAAGCGCCCGCGCTGCAGCGGGAGCACGGTTTGGAACAACCAGAGGTGCAAAAATGGGCCAGCGCTGCAGCGGGAGCAACATTTTGAAGGACCGAACAGAATCGGATTGCCAAAACACATATGAAATCAGGAAATGAGGCAGGGCCAGCGCTGCCGCGGGAGCACGATTCGGAACGAGCGGAAGCGCGGAAATGAGGCCAGCGCTGCAGCGGGAGCACGACTCGGAACGAGCGGAAGGCCGAAAATGAGGCCAGCGCTTCAGCGGGAGCAACATTTTGAAACAAACAAGCAAAAACCCAGTTCCCGGGAAGCCTGTGTGTGGGAAGACAGCACGCGGAGGGGGCCGAATGTGTTGTCATCGGGGGAGAGAGGAGATCAACTAGTACTCATAGTGTGTATTTGTAGAGAGGAGGGAGGAGAGAGGAGAGAGGAGGAGAAGACCGACGAGGAGAAGGAGGAGGAGGAGGAGGAGGAGGAGGAGGAGGAGGAGGAGGAGGAGGAGGAGGAGGAGGAGGGGTCGAGGAGGAGGAGGAGGAGGAGGAGGAGGAGGAGGAGGAGGAGGAGGAGAGGAGGAGGAGGAGGAGGAGGAGGAGGAGGAGGAGGAGGACGGGTGGCCCCGTCCCTCCTCGGGCAGGGGGCTGGGACCACGGGCAGACATCCCAGACCCCCTCACGCTGCGAGAAAAGCATGACGGCTGCTTCTCGGGCCAGTCTCGGCTTCGGGGGGGAGCTCTGCCGGGCCTCGGGGCCGCCAGGGGCCGACTCTGATGAGGAGCCGGTCCCGGAGCATGCATGGGTGCAGACTTTGGGGGTTCACGCTATGAGCAAATCATGACGCCAAGGGTCTGGGCGGAGCATGCTCGGCGCGCCCTTGCTGCATCGGATGCGGCAGGCAACCGGCCATGAGATGCACGGGTCAGGCGGCCTCGTCTCTCCAGGCCTCCCGGATGGGGTCCGAGTTGATGGGTAGGAGGATCGGGCCGCATCGCCGATGCATCGCCGATGCGGCTCGGTGTGGAGCCCGACTTCCTCAGCGCCGACGGCGCCGACGCTTCGCCGATGTCGCCTGGCGATGCAGCGGCGATGCGGCGCGATCCTCCGACTCCGTCTGCATCCATGTACGCGGACCCCATCTGGGAGGCGTGCTCGGAGCGAGCAGAGCACCGGGAGGTGGCCAGATTTGTGTCAGCGCGAGCAGCAAGATGCAGGCGGCTTGAGTACCAAGCGTGAGGCCTCAAGACGAGGGACTTGTTGTCGCCTCGAGCGTTCGGTAGCAAATCATGGGAGCCTTGTGTAGCTTACTAATTCCGTTTTAAGATTGCGCTAGCGTCGATCAGCGTTTGGTAGTCGATGATGGAGCGCCGATTTAGCGTGGATTAGCGTCGATTCGTGTCGATTTGGCGTCGATTAGCGTCGGCTAGCGTCAATTCGCAGAATCCAGCAAGATGGTATGGGAGGCTCCCATGAGTTGCCACAGAACGAGCGCGAGCCAACCTGAGTAGGCAAGGGTTCTGCTCACGTGTACTCTGCGTGAGGCAGGCAAGAAGGGGCTGCCCCCCCGTCAACCTTGCACATGCCCCCCCCCTGGTCAGCAGAACATGGGGCATGCTCTGGTGATGCTATTTTTCAAGGCAGGATGGTATGACGTCATGCGGCAAGTCCTGAACCCAACGCCTCGCATTTGCCAGAGGTCAGGGTCCTCCTTTAATTGCATTGTTCTTGTCGGGGGTATCTGAAGTGTTGTCGTAGCCCTCGATGCCCGTTCGCGCGGTGCCAAGGTTCGAGCCATTGCGTCGTCGATGTGCAGAAGACCAGCAGAGCAAGTAATTCAGATGACATCTCCGCCTGTGTCTGTTACGTTTGACCCTCCTCTGCCGCCTCCTCCTGCCTCAGCATCTGCTTGTGCTGTGTGCACCGTCGCTCCTCTCCACGGCGGCTGTCCTTGCCAGGTGTTCTGCATGCTCAAGACCGAGGCCAATTTCGGCGTCAAGCTGAAGCGGGGCCGGGAGGAGGAGGAGGAGGAGGAGGAGGAGGAGGAGGAGGAGGAGGAGGAGGAGGAGGAGGAGGAGGAGGAGGAGGAGGAGGAGGAGGAGGAGGAGGAGGAGGAGGAGGAGCGGATGAGAGGAGGAGGAGGAGCAGGAGGAGGAGGAGGAGGAGGAGGAGGAGGAGAGGAGGAGGAGGAGGAGAGGAGGAGGAGGAGGAGGAGGAGGAGGAGGAGGAGGAGGAGGACGTCGAGGTTGAGGAGGAGCATTTGGGTGGGCCTGTGTCAGGGTATCCGATTGTTGACAGCGGAGGGCCGATCGCTGGCGGACCACTCCGTGGATGTTCCCCCTCGCCGATCGACCGCGCCGGGGTAGCCGAGCGCGCATCACCCGTGGTCACCAGGCTGAGCAGGCGGGGGGCCGGGCGGAAGGCAGGCCGCCGAAGGCTCTCTCGGGGGCGGCCAGGAGGGGGTTGATGACTGGGGGGAGGAGGACGGGGAGGAGGAGGAGGAGGCGGAGGAGGAGGAGGAGGAAGAGGAGGGTGATGACTAGGGGGGGGGGTATCATGGCGGGGGCCATAATATCTCCCCCGATTTCACAGCGCCTCTTCTTACTTCAGCGTGTCCTTGCCCCCCCCCCTCCTGGGTCGCGCACATGCCGCCGGCCATGATTTGCGCCCCCCCCCTCTTGGACGCCCCCCCCTTGGCCGCCCCCGACTTCGTGGTAGGGCGGAGGATGGCATCAAACGAGGAGGAGGGGCACAGGAATGTGGGCTACAGTCGCACCGAGGTAAAAGATCTAGGTCGGTTCGGGGAGGGTACCGTCATGTTCTTCGCGTCTGTTGGATGGTCTTGTGCGTCCTGTGAGGGGTACCCTTGGATTTTCTGTGTGTTTGCGCCGGCGGAGTGTCTCATGTTCTTGAAGGATGTTCTACCGTCCTAGGTCCAACTGTAGAGCGGAGGAGCTCGGAAAGGGGGTGGAAGTGTAGGCGTGGGGGACTGAGACGCAGGGAGGCGACGGCGAAGTCGCACACAACACCGACACAGGTGCAGGCGTTCGCGGTGAAAGTCTATCTAACAGCTGGCCCCGTTGGGGAAAGAAGATGGCAGTATGCTTCCGATCAAGCCTGTCGTGCACGCAGCCCGATGCAAACAGCAGCAGGAGCAAGAGGAGGAGTGGTGTGAATGCTGAGACACTTGCCAGGTCTGGTGCACGTCGCTCCTTACGGTCGGCAGCGTCTGCTCAGGGTGTCGCGGCGTCGGTTTGGGCCCACCACGCCTTTGTCGGGAGCCTTGAGACGGAGGTCGATGCAAACGGGGGTCAGCCAGAGCGTCCGATCTTGCAGGATCCTGCAGGGCCAGGGTCGCATTGACCCGGGTTTGGGTGCAGGATCCTGCAGGATCCTTCGCGTTGACCCGGGCTTGGGTGCAGGATCTTGCAGGACCCTGCAGGTCCTGACTGACCCGGGTCTGGGTTGACCCGGGCCCGAAGAGCCCCGACTTGGCGCGACACTCTAACCACGCCCTGGTCCCCAGGCCTCAACTCGGAAGCTTGGCGAGGGCCGCTAGAACCGTGGCTGCTAAAACGGCCCTCCCGGAAGGAAAGAACAACTTCCCGCAATGAGGCGCGGCACGCGAAGCAGTCAACGGGCTTCTTCCCGGAAGGACGAAGACGAAGACAACTTCCCGGAGGTCGATTTTAGCAGCCACGGATTTCGCAGCCCTCGCCCGGCTTCCGATCAACGTCCCGAGCCCTTCGAAGCCTCCCGCCCCGCGGAGCGGGGCGACACGCCATCAGCCCACAGGGCATATGGCGGGTCACTACGGGGCCCACGCCCGCCGCGGCACTCCGAGAGCAGAAGCTCATCGCCGGCATTTTCTCCGCCTGCTCGCATCGGCCCGCCGGGGACCCAGACCTCCTCGCGCTGTGAAAAGATCGCGACGGGAGGTTTTTCAGTATTTTTTCGGCCCCGAGGACATCCGCTGGGCCCGGGGACCGTGAAAGCACGGTGCAGGATGGAAAACCGGTGCTGGGGAAGGGGTCCAGACCTCTGGGGGTCGAGGTTGTGAAAAGAAACGCGACGTCGGGGGTCTGGGGAGAGCTGCATCTCTGCTCGGGCGCGCGCGTCTTGAGCAAGTCTGCAGTTCGCGCCGGCGCGTCGCCCACCGCCTGTGCTCACCAGTGGTCCCTGCAACGCTGCGGAGGAGGACAGCGCGCCCACCCGTGTGTGTGTGTGTGTGTGTGTGCGTGTGTGTGTGTGTGTGTGTGCGCGTGTGTGTGTGTGTGTGTGTGTGTGCGTGTGTGTGTGTGAGTGTGTGTGCGTGTGCGTGTGTTCCGATTCTTCGCGCTGCCCTCGCCTTCGGCAGCCAGAACCGACTGCACGCCTTTCGGCGCACCGCTCTTCGGTGCCCGAGGCCGTCCGCGCACCCCTCGTGGTGCGGACTTTCTGCGAGTGGGGTGGGGGCCTCCCCCCGCGTCCACCGCCCCCCCTCCGCGGCCGTCCCCGTCTTCTCCTCTTGTGCAGTGTGCCCTGCTGGCCGCGCGCGGGCCGCCAGCTTTCGACCGCGTTGGCGCTCGCCTCCGCTGCTGACCAGCAAAGGAGTGTGCGTGTGCGTCGACCGCGGGGCTCGCCACTGCACCCATCGGGGGGCACCGCTCGCCCATTCCTTCTTTCACACGGAGGTCCATTATTTGCAAACGCGTTCCCCTGCATTGCCCGTCGATTGGACTGTTTGGCGCATCGGGGGGCAAGTGTGGCGCATCGAGCTGGAGTCGGCGATGTATCGCCGATACTAGCTCGATGTTCCCCTCCCCCCTCTGAGCGAGTCCGCCCATCAAGGGTGGCGGGCGCACTGGTGCCACGTCACCTTGCAAGCAGGCTACGTGGAATCGTTTCTCGCCCGTGCCTGTTTGCTCCTGCCACGCCGTGCGCCCCCGCACTCGCGCTCGTCGCCCTTACGGCTGGGCCCCTGGTCGCCTCCTCTTGGTAGCCCCTGCGTTGCCTGCTCCGGCCGTCCGCTTCAAGGCCTTGGTTGCGCTGCGGTTGGCGAGGTCCGAGCTCGTTTCCTTAGTTTGCATCTGTGTGTGTGGTCCCGCTCACATCGGCACCTGCATGGCCTTCTATGGCATTTTCCACGCGTGTCCGCTTCTGCGACCTGTCTCTTGCATGCGTCATTCCTCTTCCTGCATCTGTGTGTATGCTTCCGCTCACATCGGCACCTGCATGGTCTTCTGTTGCATGTTCCACACGTGTCCGCTTCTGCGGCCTTTTCTCTTGCATGCGTCAGCCTCCGTCCTGAACCCCCATTTGCAAGGCCAGGCTGTAATTGGACGAAGCGCGCCCTCCCTTAGTACACGCTGCGGTGACATCCACCCGGCCGCTGGAGGAAAAAGTGCGTGTGTATGAGCGACAGGTACGCGCTCGCGGCATGGCAAGCGCATCCCTCTGGTCCCTCCTGCTTCCTCCTCCTCCGATCGAGGACGATTGGCAAAACGTCTCCCTGAACGACCTGCAGGGGCGCCAACACGCAGCCAGGCTTCGCCCGGGGTCGCGGCCCACAGCGGCGGTGCTCCTCGAGCCGTCAGCTGGTGCGTCGTCGCCGCGCGGGGTCGCGGATAGCGCCACGTCTTGCAGGCCAGGAGCTCCCCCTTCGGTGCTCCTCGAGCCGAGGGTCGGATCGCCGCCGCCGCGCTCGCTGGGCGCGCCAGCTGGGCAGCCAGCGCGGGCGCAGGCGGAGCCGAGACAGGACGTGGGCACCACCAGGTATGTCTCATTTCGGCTTGTGCGCTTTCCGCCGGTAGTCGCAGACTGCACCGAGTGTGACGAGTGGTATGTTGCTCATCGATGGTTCGCGCCCTTCCCTCTGCCTTCCCTCCCTCTCTCCAAAAAAAAAAGACGTGGGCACCACCACCGCGGCCCATGCGCGGGAGACAGCGGAGGTGGCCAAGCCCGACCCCTCGAGCAGCAGCGGGCCCGACCACATCACCAACAGCGCGGCCTGCAAGGCCACGTCGGTTGAGGCAGACAGGCTGGGAGGAGCGCAGCTCGCGGACGTCACGGGCGCGCTGGAAGCCTTCTAGTGCATGGCCTGCCGCATCGCCCCACAGGACAGGGCGAAACATTGCAGGAGAGGAGAGCCCAGGAAGTTCGCCTTGACGAAGAAGTGCCAGGAGAGAGCGCTACGCCAGCCTACGAGCGGTTTGGTGGAGCCGAGCCGAGAACACGTTGCTGCTACTGACTAGGCCGACGAGGCTCAGCTGCTCACGGGTGCAACAGGTGCACTTGGTTGCAGTGGGAAGGCACCTCGCGCACGTTGGCATGCCGAAGCCAGGAGAGAAGGCGTCGGACACAGCGAAGCTGCACCGTGCTATCTGGAAGCTGGGACTGGCGAGCCTAGACGGCGTGGACACAAGCATCCTCGAGGGCATGGCGATGCAGGCGGATGAGGAGAAGGGGAATGCGATATGAAGGGGCCTGAGGGGGAACAGGTGCTGCTGCAGCTGGCTGGCAGCGGCGGAGGAGGACGCGGGGGCGTTGCACCGCATCGCGAAGCCGCCGCCGAGGAGAGAGGAGGAGCTCGTCACCGACGACGGGATCAAAGACTGCCCCACTGCGATCGTAGACGAGGAGGCCAAGGCGTTCGCAGAGGTCTGGAGGCGCGAGGCGCTGCGACACGAGCGGGACACAGGGCTGCTGCCGAAGCTGAGGAGGCAGGCGCGCCGCGAGCCCGACAGAGGCAATGTCATCGACGTGCGGAGCCGCTCGGACATCCGCAGGCCGCCGCCGCCAGGCCGCCGGAGGGTCGTCGAGCCGTTCAACGCGTGCGAGCGAGAGCTCGCCTGGCCACGGCAGCTCCACTGCGACGCGGCGGCGCTGGCCCCGAAGCCCGCCCAGGGCGACGGGGCTCTGGCACTCCTGCCCCGGACGGCGTGCAGCTGGGAGCTCGCGCGCCGCCCAGAGGTCGGGAGATGCGCCGGGGAGCAGGAGAGGGGCGGGTGCGCGGCAGTTGCAGGCGACAGTTGCCCATGCGCGGCGACGAGGAGAGCGGCCGCGGACGAGTGCTGCGGCGCGCCCGGGGTGTTGCATGGAATCCTGCTGCCGGCCGTTGAGAATTTCTACGGCAGCGGGATGCTCGATCTCGTGATCGAGGCTGGGATGAGGATGGACCTCAGGCCAAGGCTGCTCGCAACGATGCTGCTGCAGCGCTCGGCGACGAGAGTGGCCCGCTGGAATGGAGCCTACTCCGCGCCGCGCTGCGGGCAGACGGTCGCTGCTTGCAGGCCCCAGGCTTTCCAGCAACCTCGCCGAGACGGCGGCCCGCGCGATCTTGAGCAGGCTGATGGAGAGATCGCAGGCGCTGCCGAGGCCGAGGTGAGGAGGCCCAGGCGAAAATGCCCCCCCCCCCCCCCCCCCCCCCCCCCCCCCCCCCCCCCCCCATGGCAATTCGAAGAGAAACAAAGCCGAAATCCAGCTGACACCACCTATGCTCTCGCACATCTTTGCGCGTAGTTTTTCCCCTTGCGGCCGGCTTTTTGGAATGCGCGTTTAGCGTGGCCATGTCGTAGCGAACGGCGCCGAATCAGGTTGGGCGATATCAGCATCGGGACAGTGGGCAGCGCCAACGCCGCGGAGAAGGAATTTCGCGCCACCGCGCGAGCGCTGCGAGCTGGACTTGAGGAGCGCGGGCCCAGGCTCGCAGACAAGACAGCCATCGGCAAGTCGAGCTTCAAGACCACGCTGGAGGTGGTGGCCCTGAGAGCGCAGGACCTGCGCGCTTGCTGTCGCCGAGGGCAGGGGCCTTGCATCAATGGCCGGTCGCCTCATGCACGCGCGGCGCGACGGCGCGCGGGCTGGCCCCGCGGGCGAGGGCGAATGCGCGGGGGAGATGCGCTCAGGCGCCGAGGAGGCGGCGGCCAGGCATGCGCCCCACCGCGCCCCCTGCCCCGGAGGGCGAGGACCTTGCCATCTCGTCGGCAAAGACGCAGCTGAAGACGCGGTTCGAGGCTTTGGCCGGGAGCCCCGACATCAGGGGCCAGTCAGGAGAGCTTGGTCGAGGATATACTTCCGCATGCTGGGGGTCGTGGTGCGCGACAGGTGGCAGGCCACGAGAGTGCCCCTCGCCAGCCTCGCCCGGCCGCTGCGGGAGATGGGTCGGGGTGCCAGGGGCCCGGCGCCGGGGCGGGCAGGAGGGGGGGCAATTGGAAGTTCGGTTCGGGCGACTTGGCGCGAAGGACCTGCAGAGGCACCTGCAGTCGCGGACCAGCAAGGGGCACAACGGCAGCTACGGCGCACTCCTGACGCCAGCGCGAGCAGGCACTTGGACCAGGAGGAAATTACGACGCCTTCGGCGGAGGGGAGATTTGCTGCGAGCGCGGCCAACCAGAGGGCGACGCACGCAGGGTCAGGGGCGCCTGCTCGGCGCGCCAGGACGGCGAGGAGGCGAGGAAGACAGGGGGGCTCACAAGGAGAGCCCTCGCGGGCAGGGCTGGTGGAAGGCTCCGAGAAGGGGCGAAGCCCGAGGCGGGCACGCAGCAGGAGCGCCAGAGGGCGCGAGGTGAGGGCACGCAGCTGCCTCGGGAGGGGCTCGGGGAGGCGCGTCAGCGCGGGCCCCGAGTGGGGGTGGGGCGAGGCTGCTCGCAACCCCCGGGGCTTCCAAGAGACCCAGCGAGGGGGCGAAGCAGGACGCAGGCAGCTAGCGAGAGGAGGCAACGCGTCAGGAGGACATTGGCGGCGGGGGGGGGGGGCACAAGTGGTGTTTCTGGGCGAAACAAACCAGGAGAGCCACCCCGCGGCCCGGCGAGGCAAGAGACAGAGAATGTGGGAGGCGCGAGGGCCCGCAACAGGAGCGCCAGAGGGCGAGACGAGGTGGGCGCCCAGCTGCCACAGGAGGGGCTCGGGAAGGCACGCCAGAGCAGGCCCCGAGCGCGGGGGGGCGATGCGGATCGCGACCCCCGCGGCTGAAAGGAGGCCCAGTGAGGGAACGAAACAGGAGGCGAGCAGCCGGCGAGAGCAGGCCACATTACATGAGAACGCTGGCCGCGGGGGGCAAAAGTTGTGTTTCTGAGCGAAACAAGCCAGAAGAGCCACCCCGCGGCCAGGCGATGCAGGAGGCCGAGGAGGCGCGAGGTGCGAGGTGCGAGGGCCCGCAGCAGGAGCGTCAGCGGGCGAGAGGAGGAGGGCCCACAGCGGACACAGGAGGGGTTCGGGGAGGCACGCCAGCGCGGGCCCCGAGTGGGGGTGGAGCAAGGCTGCTCGCGACTCCCAGGGTTGCTGGAAGGCTCCGAAGGGGAGCGTAGCCCGAGGCGGGCATGCAGCGAGAGGAGGCCAACGAACATAAGGACGCTAGCCGACAAGGTGGCCTTCCTCCGCACCGCCACGAAGGACAACGCCGAGGAGGCAGCCCCGCCAGAGCATCCCCCTAAGATCCGCGCTGCTGCTGCTGCGCGCGCCGGAGGCGGCGGGCGGCAGCCGCCAGATGCGAGAGGAGCCCCTGGGCGCGAGCCCGCGCCCGCGGAGGGCCAGCAAGCCGAGGAGAGGGCGGGCGCCGCGAGACGCGGGTCGGGCGCCCGCCGTTGAGCTCGCGCGGGGAGCGCGCGAGCGTCGGCCGCCACATCGTGGCTGCCCGAAAGGCCTACGAAATGCTTCCTCCTCCTCCTCCTCCTCCTCCTCCTCCTCATCCTCTCCTCTCCTCCTTCCTCGTCCTCCTCCTCCCTCCTCCTCCCTCCTCCTCCTCCTCCTCCTCCTCCTCCTCCTCCTCCTCCTCCTCCTCCATATCCTCCCTCCTCTTCCTCTCATGACGGAGTGTTGCCTCCTCCTCCCCTCCTCCTTCCTCCTCCTCCCCGCCGCGGTCACTCGGGGGAGGTGGGACCAGATCGTGAAGGCGCTGGGTTCCTGCAAGGAGTGGGGTTGGCTGACGCAGGAGAGTCGCGCGCCAGCCTTGCTGAAGAGGGGGGGCGGGAGGGACAGAGGGAGAAGGGGGGATGGGAGGGAGGGGAGAGCTTGAAGTGATATGGCTGAGGGGAGGAGAGGGAGGGAGGGAGGGAGGGAGGGAGGGAGGGAGGGGAGAAGAGGGGAGGGGAGGGAGGGGAGAGCGGGAGCCAGGAGTTTGAAGTGACATGGCTGAGGGCTTAGGGGCGCCTTAACCCCATTGGTGGGGCCAAGGGCTGCCTCGGGGCAGTGCAGCCAGAGGGATCACAGCCGAACCCCCCTTTAGCCTCAAGCCCTTGCGGACAACTTGTTTCCCCAGGAAGAGGAGGAGAAGGAGGAGGAGGAGGAACAGGAGGAACATGAGTAGGAGAGGAGGAATAGGAGGAGGAGGAGGAGGAGGAGGAGGAGGAGGAGGAGGAGGAAGAGGAGGAGGAGGAGGAGGAAGCGGAGGGAGTGACACGAATATGAAACATTGCATTCGCATATACTTTCGAAGGTCCGCGCGGATTTCTTGGATCTGCGCTGAAACCCTGGCGGCGCTTCCACCGCCGCCCCTGTCGCGCTCCGCGCGCCAGGGTGGGGGGGTTCAACGCCGATCGAAGAAGTCCGCGCGGAGTTCCGGAATTTCATGCTTATGCAGTTGTTTTCCGTTTGGGGGGGGAGGGCTGGAGTCAGGAGGACGGGATGGAGGGAGGGAGGGAGGGAGGATGTCGGGAAGGAAGGAGGGAGGGACAGAGAGAGAGGAGGGAGGAGAAAAGGAGTGGAAGAGAGGGGGAGGGAGGGAGGGAGGGAGGGAGCGACTGTTCGCAATGACCGTCGCCTAGTGTTTTTCACGCCGACGGGCCAACAAAGCCTGAGCTCCTCATGCCCGAAGCGTGTGGAGGGCTCGAGAGGATCCCGGTGCGGCGAATGGTATCTCCGGCCATGGCCTCTCGTCGACAGCTGCGAAAAAGACACGATCTGCGTGGTAGAAGTCTGCAGTCCAAGCTGTGACCGAAGCCCGCTTGCGCAATGGGCATCGTTGCTGTCCGAGCAGGGAGCCGATCGATAGCATCGTGCTCACACTTGGCCTTCCCCTCCTGCACCTCCCTCTCGCCCCCCTTGGGCAAACTTGGAGCCATGTCCACGGGAATCGCGACAGGGTGAAAACCAGAGCAGCGCGCCGAATCGATGATTTGGGGAATTGCAGGATACAGGTTGGGCTTTTGGGGCCCTCTGTAGGGCATCTCGGGCCATCTGAGAGGCTTCTTGTTGCCGTCTTCAGGCGTTCTGAAAGCCTGTTGGAGGCTCTTGGAGGCCTCTTCGGATCCTCTCGGGGTCGTCTTGGGGTCGTCTTGGGGCCTTCTGAAGGCCTCTGAAGCCTGTATCGGGGGATCTTGAGACTTCACGGCCCCATCGGAAGCGCAAATGGCTTGAAGGCCAACATCACCGAAGAACATCACGCTGTTCGACGATGACGGCCTCTCCGCGTGGCCTCGTTCGAGGGCTCCAGGCCAGGTCAGGCCAGTGCCGTCTTGAAGCGTCCTGGAGTCATCTCAAGTTCTCAGGCTCCGCCGAAGTCCGCAAGGCGAGCATACACTAAACAAATATACGATCGCCGTTCGGTCCTCGTCAAAGCTCCAGTTCTTGCATGCGTAGTTTATGGCTCACATTTTCTGGGCTAGGTCGTTGGCACTCCCACTGCACCGGCCCAGTTCGCACGGGGAAATACGACGCCATTCGGCTGGGCCCTCGCCTTTCTGTTCTCTTGTGCGCTGGCGAAGAAGGGCCAGCTCTTGGCCGACACTGACAGCGGCGGGGAGCCCGAGGTCGGTGCCGTGCCATGCTATAAGGACCATGCCCACGTTCTGGGTACCCTTGTCTTCAGTGACGGCCCCAGGCATGTGAACGGCGGTTTCGAGCGGAGACGCCGAAAGTGACGAGGCTGCGATGCCGATCCCAAATGTCTGCTGGCGTGGGCCCCGGGAAGTATGCTGTTTCACTACGGATGTGTAGGCTACGTGGTGCAAGCTAGGTGAAGCAAGCTATGTGATGCAGTATATGTGGTGCAAGCTGTGTGGTGCAAGCTACGCGATGCAATTCAGGTTGTGCACGCTGTGTGGTGCAATCGACGTGGTGCAAGCTACGTGGTGCGAACCATGTTGTGTAAGGTATGCCGCGAATGTGTAAGCTATGCGGTGCAAGCTACGTGGCGCAAGTTACGTGGTGTAGGCTGCTATTTCAAATACATGTGCTGTAAGCCATGTGGTGGAAGCTTCGCCGTGCAAGCTACGTGGTGCAAACTACGCGGTGTAAACTGTGTGGTGCAAGCTATGTGGCACAAGTTGTGTGGTGCAACCTATGCGACCGCCCAGCGCACGAGGCGCCCACGGGCGGGGCCCAGGCGAAACCTCGGCCAGCGCACGAGGCGCCCACGAGGCGCCCACGGGCGGGCACCCGGCGACGCCTCGTCTGACCCATCCAGCGCACGAGGCGCCCACGGGCTCCTGCGGGCGAGCACCAGGCGGGCACCAGGCGATGCCGTGGCTCACCCGTCTGACCCGTCCGAGTCCTGAAGAGAAACGTCGGTCAGAACCATCAAGTGCCAGGATTGGTTTGGGAGTTTGCGCAATTCAGTCTCAGGCATGCAAAAGGCCTGCGACCCAGGCGTTCGGGGTTGAGACCCACTGGTCCCCAAATCGGGCAGAGTACTACCATAACGGCTGCAATGCCCAGAATTTGCCGCGATGTTGCTGTCTCTCTGTTCGCCGCGGTGCCAATGGTCACAGATTCCTGCACGGTGATCTTGTACAGTCCAGGCGTGGGGTGCTTTAGTCTCCACTTTGGAGATCTGGCTAATCTGATTGGCTCTGAGCTGCGAAGACGGAAGAAAAAGGATCACAGGGAGGGGCACGAAGAGGAGGAGGAGGAGGAGGAGGAGAAGGAGGAGGAGGAGGAGGAGGAGGAGGACGAGGAGGACGAGGAGGAGGAGGAGGAGGAGGACGAGGAGGAGGAGGAGGAGGAGGAGGAAGAGGAGGAGGAGGAGGAGGAGGAGGAGGAGGAGGAGTGCTGCTCGTTGGAGCCGCCCGCCGGGGAGGACCAGCTGGATCTCTATACCTCGAACATGGAGTCGATGGCGGTGGAGGCGGCTCCCCGGCCCTGCCTCAGAGCTTCCCCCCCGCGCAGCTCGCGGGGCGGCGCGGGGTCAGGAGGGGAGGGCGGGCGAGCGGGTGGGCGGGCGGGGCAGAGGCGAGGACGGAGAAGAGCGCGTGTGCCCCCTCCCGCCTCCCCACCTCCCGCCCCGCTCCTCCCCCCGCCCTCCTCCCCCGTCTGCGCTCCCATCCCTTCCATCTCCCCTGCCACCCCCGCCCCCGCCCCGCTCCCCCGCCGCCCTCGTTCCCCGTCCCCGCCTCGCCGTTTCCCCCCCGCCTCCCTCCCGCACTTCCCCCGCCGCCCCTCCCCACTCTCTGTGTGCAACGTTCTGCCATCACTGCCTGCGCACACACGCAAGCGTGCAGACTGCACTCAAGAAGAACATGGTCGAATGGTATCGTTTCATGCGCAATATGACGCTCTACTGCCAAGCACCATCCCCGCCGTCCCGCCTCGCTGAAAGCGCCTGGGCCAGCGCCTAGGGACGCCTGGGCCAGCGCCTTGGAACGCCTGGGCCAGCGCCTAGGGGCGCCTGGGCTAGAGCCTAAGGGCGCCTGTGAGTGCTTGGGAGCGCCTTGGAGCGCCTGGAAGCGCCTGGGACCGCCTCCCCCCATCAGCGGCCCCCCTTCCCGCCACCTCCTCCTCCTCCTCCTCCTCCTCCTCCTCCTCCTCCTTCTCCTCCCGGCGTGGCTCGCTGGTTATGCGTTTTCGCGGTTCTCTCCCCTTGACTACGGCGTTGACGACGGTTGGGTGCAGAGCGCTCTCCTCAGCCTCGCCGTGCTCTTCATCGCGGACTCAGTGGTGGCGGCGCTGGCCTGGCCTGGCCAGCGGTGAAGTGCATGGCTGATGGAGCCAAATCCTCCTGCTCCCCGCCTCTCAAGACGCCGCCCCCGCCCGCCACCTCCGCCTCGAGCCGCCGCTGCCTCGAGCCGCTCCCCGCCTCCGCCCGCCGCCTCCGCCTCGAGCCGCCCCGCCGGCGCGGCCCGGGGCGGCAGCAGGCGCCCCCCCCGCGGGCGGCTCGCATGGCGGCCGCCCCTCCCCGCGGCATAGCAGCTGCCGCCGCGGAGGAGCGGGGGCGCTGGGGCGGGACCCGGCAGGGGGCGGGGAGGCGCGAGGGAAGGGGGGGAAGGAGGGGGAGGGTGGAGGAGGATGGGGGCGGGAGGAGGAGGAGGAGGAGGAGGAGGAGGAGGAGGAGGAGGAGGAGGAGGAGGAGGACGCGGGCGCGGGCGCGAGCGCCGCGCGCATTCGGACGCAGTGAGCGCGCTCCTCGGCGTGCAGGGCTGCGGCGCCTCGAAGGAAACGAAATGCAACGAGGAGGACAGGCGCTTTATCCCCACCCTCTTCCGCTACCCTCCCCCGTCCCCGCGTCTCCCGTCCTCCGCGGCGGTGGGTGTCTGGGCCCACTCCGCCTGGGAACGGCGCGGAGCGTGGGCTGGCCACCCACTGCCCGATCCCACCTCACAGTTACTTTACATGAATACCGCTCTCCCCTCCCCCCCGAAGGCGTCCTGAGAGTGGCGCGCACCCCTCCGCGTATGGTTTTTTTCACGCAGGATTGGCGCGAGCTCTCGACCCAGCGCGGGCCAGATTTCTGGATCCGAGTGCTTCCTCGTGGTGGTTGCCCCCATTCCTTTTCCCTCCCCCGCCTTCCCCTGGTCTCCTGCCTTCCCGGTACGACACCGGTTGGCGGATAGAGAAACAACCAGCGCAATCCCCACCTATTCTCCCCCTCCTCTTCCCATCCCCACCGCCTTTCACGATTTTTCAAGGTGAATGCTACTCTCCTCTCTTCCCCCCGAAGATGGCTGGTGAGTAGCACGCCCCCTCAGACGACGTTTTTGTTTTTACATCGGAACCTCCTAGGTCCTGCCGAGACCTAACAACTGCTAATCCCCACGCATCCCACAAAGGAGGAGGAGGAGGAGGAGAAGGAGGAGGATGGAGCAGGAGGAGGAGGAGGAGGAGGAGGAGGAGGCGGAGGAGGAGGAGAGGAGGAGGAGGAGGAGGAGGAGGAGGACAAGACGACGAGAGCGAGGGCGAGGAGGAGGAGGAGGAGGAGAAGGAGGAGGAGGAGGAGGAGGAGGAGGAGGAGGAGGAGGAGGAGGAAGAGGCCGAGGAGGAGGAGGAGGAGGAGGAGGAGGAGGAGGACGAGGAGGAGGAGGAGGATGAGAGGAGGAGGAGGAGGAGGAGGAGGAGGAAGGAGGAGGAGGAGGAGGAGGAGAAGAGGAGAAGAGGAGAGAGGAGGAGAGAGGAGGAGAGAGGAGGAGAGAGGAGGAGGAGGAGGAGGAGGAGGAGGAGGAGGAGGAGGAGGAGGAGGAGGAGGAGGAGGAGGAGGTGGAGGATGGAGGAGGAGAGAAGGAGAGAGGAGACATGACTTGGTACATGCGCACCACCGGGGTTCCCGCCCAAACGGCGACACAGCTCGACGCCGACCTGCTCAGCACACTGGAGGAGCTAGTACAAACGCACGACCTCACAGCGGAGCAGAAAGAGAAATACTGGCACCCTGTCGCTTTGGGCGGCTTGGGATTCCAGAGCGTGAGCGCAGCGCGCCTGGATGCCCAAGCGGCCTCGTGGGCGCTCTGCGAGAAGCCAGTGCTCCAGCGACTGGGCCTCCGCGACAGAGATGACCTTCTCCACTACTGCCCGGGCTTGAGACCGGCGCTCCACCGCCTCCAGAGCACTGTCAACGCGCTGACTCAGGAAGAGGCAGCACAGCAGGCGCCCGACACGGAGCCGCCCGACACCACCCAGCGGCGCTTTACCAGGCACAGGCGGCACGCAGAGTGGACGCAGTGGCTGCGACGCACCCAGACGGAACCGCATCAACGGGCCTGGGCTCTTAGCACGACAGGCAAGGGGGCAGGCGCGTGGCTCGGGCCGCCCACGCGGCCCGACCACCACCTCGCTGACGCCCACTTCAGGATGGCCGTGAGACACAGACTCGGAGGTCTCGTACGCGCAGCTGACGGCCCCTGCCCCTTCAGAAAGGAGGACGGAACCCTCTGCGCCGGCACCGTCGACACTAACGGACGCCACGCGCTTTGCTGCTCCTATGGCGGCTTCATGGTTAAGAGGCACAACAACCTGCGCGACACCATCGCGCGAGCCCTACGTGAAGCCGGCATTTGCGACATCGCAGTCGAGCCATGGATTCGCCCGCCCACCGGGCCGGGCAATTCGGGTCTCCGCGCGGACCTCAGATGCACCGACAGTGACGGCCAGTGGGCTTATCTGGACTTAACGATCGTGCATCCCGCCTCGCAGCAGAGCCTGCAGGCCGGCGGGGCCCACACCCAAGGCACCGCTGCGAGACTGGCCGAACAGGCCAAGCGCCGCAAATACAACGGAGTCGCTGGTTTCCAACCCCTCGGCTTCGAAGTGTCGGGAGCCATGGGCGAGTCCACCCGGAAATGGCTCGCGCAGCAAGTGCCTGAGGGCCCTGGGCGACTGGAGACTCTCAGCACCCTCCACCGGTCCATCGCCACTTGCGTGGTCCGGGAGGTGGCGCGCACGCTCATCAGCGCTGCCTGAGATGGTCGTCGGGCCAGCCAGCGCGCCTAACGCAGGGGTCTGGTGGCTCACACCCCTGGGCCTGGAACCGGCGGCCTCGCACGACGACAGCACCAGCGCGAGAACAGCGCTGCTACGGGAGGACGCACGAGGACAGCACTAGGACAGCACAAGGACAGCACAGGCGCGAGGACAGCACGAGGACAGCACGAGGACAACACTAGCACGAGGAGGGGAAGGGGCGCCGAGGAGGCGCGCCGAGGAGGAGAGGCGAGGCCGAGGAGGAGGAACGCCGAGGAGGAGCGCCGAGGAGGAGCGGCGGAAGTGGAGGAGGGGGAGGCCAAAGAGGAGCGCCGAGGAGGAGCGCCAAAGAGGAGCGGCGAGAGCGGGCGGCGGTGGTGGCGGCCGGAAGCGGCGGCGGGGCGGCTCCAGAGGCGGCGGCGGACGGACCGGGGGCGAAGGGGGGAGCGGCGCCCGGCCCCGCGGCGGCGGGCGCGGGCGCGGGCGCGGGCGCGGGCGCGTGCGGGCGCGCGCGGGCGCGGGCCCGTGGCGGAGCGCGGTCCGCCCATGAGGCCTCCTCGGACCCGAAAAGTCATGCGGCACAGAGGAGGAGAGAAGGCGCGAGGAGGAGGAGGAGGAGGAGGAGGAGGAGGAGGAGGCGGAGGAGGAGGAGGAGTAGGAAGGAGGAGACGAGGAGAAGAGGAAGAGGAGGAGGAGGAGGAGAGAGAGGAGGAGGAGGGAGGAGCAGGAGGAAAAAAAAAAAACGCCCAAGGGGGAAAGGGGGGGGGGGGGGGGGGGGGGGGGGGGGGGGGAAAAGGGAGGATGAGGAGCAGGGGAGAGGGAGGAGGAGGAGGAGGAGGAGGAGTAGGAGGAGGAGGAGGAGGGAGGAGGAGGAGGAGGAGGAGGGGGGCGGGAGGAGGAGGAGAGAGGAGGAGGAGGAGGATAAGGAGAGGAGGAGGAGGAGAGAGGAGGAGGAGGAGGAGGAGAGGAGGGGAGAGGAGGGGAGAGGAGGATGGAGGATGGAGGATGGAGCATGGTAAGGATGGAGGATGGAGGATGGAGGATGGAGGAGGGAGGAGGAGGAGGAGGAGAGGAGGAGGAGGAGGAGGAGGAGGAGGAGGAGGAGGAGGAGGAAGACGAGGAAACCTTCCGATGGCTTGCTGGGATACTCTTGGGACCAGCCTGGGTTGTGGACCAGATCCCTCTTCGGCATGCGCTGCGCTCCCTCGGTGGGGCCCACACGGAGGAGCCCTCTTCTCCCCAGCGGCGCAGACCTTGGCCCGGCCCAGGGACAGCCATGGCCCGCCCGCCCGGCCCAGCCGCCGCGCCGGCGGCCCGCTCGTCGAGTGGCCAGATGCCTGCGGGCTCAGGGGGCGAGGCTCTGCGACTTTAAAAGGGTGTGGTTACGCCAGGGCGTGGTTTGCGACCGGCGCCGCTGGGGCCCGGGGGGCACGACACCGTCCTCGGCGGGCCTCCTCGGGGCGCGGCGGGGAACTCCATCGAGGTCCCCGCCCGCCCGCCAGGGTGTCCCCAGGGTGTCGGTTGCAAGCCGCACCCTTTGCAAGCCACGCCCCTCGGAGTCGCCGAGAGGCCCCCCCGTCTCCCAAGCCACTGAGGTCCTGAAGCGCCGACTGCTCGTCAGAGCATCCCCGAAGACGCTTCCCCGTCCTTCCCAGTCCTGCCTCCTCCCCATCCATCCATCCATCCATCCATCCATCCATCCATCCATCCATCCATCCATCCATCCATCCATCCATCCATCCATCCATCCATCCATCCTTCACCCCTGCGCCCCTGCGAGGCGGGGATTTATCCATATCCGCCGCCTGGGAACCGACGTCCTGGTGCCCTAGCGGGCGGTGGATATGGATACATTTCGGCACCCGGGGGGCCCGAATATGCCCATGTCCACCGCCTGCCGAAGCTCCGAAGACTGACCCTCCAGGCGGTGGACGTGTATAAGCTCCCGCCTCGGAGCCCCCTCCTTCCCGCCCTCCCTCCATGCATCCCTTCTCCCTGACCCCCCTTCCGTCCCTCCACCTCCTGCGCTCCACCCCTCCTTCGTCCCGCCCCCCGCTCGTGGGCCCCCTCCTTCGCTCCATCCGCCCCGCCCCTCCTTCGCCCTACCCCTCCTCTGCCAGCGCGGGCCTGATGGACCAGGTTCCTGCGGCGGCCGCCCCCTGCCGAGCGCCCAGGAGGCCTGGGGACGGCCTCCCCGTGCGCGGAGCGATCGCATGGCCCGCCGCGCCCCGCGAGACGCGCGGCACCGCCCGTCCGCAGCCTCTCCGGCTCGAGCCGCCCGGCCGTGGCGCTAGCCCCGGCCCTGTGGGAGAGCAGCGCCCCCAGACCCCCCCGCGTCGTGAAGAAGCACGACGGGAGGTGTGTCGCGACTTTCGGCCTCCGGGGGCCCTTCCTGGGCCTCGGGACCGTCAAAAAGCGGTTCGGGATGAGAGACCGGTCCCGCGGAAAGGGTCCAGACCTTTGGGGGTCGACGCTGCAAAACACATCACGAGGTCGGGGGCCTGGGCCCCTTCCGAGGAGGGCGGGTTGAGGCAGCGGTGGGGCTCGCTCGGGGCCCGGGGACCGCACCGCGGGCGGAGCGCTGGCCTGGCGCGGGAGGGGGTGCGTCTCGGGGCGGCCGAAGTCAGAGGAGGGCCTGCCTCCTCCTCCTCCTCCTCCTCCTCCTCCTCCTCCTCCTCCTCCTCCTCGTCCTCCTCGTCCTCCTCCTCCTCGTCTTTGTCCTCCTCCTCGTCCTCGTCCTCGTCCTCCGCACCCCCCTCCATCCTCCCCTCCTACTCCTCCTTCTCCTCCTCCTCGTTGGCCTCCTCGTCGGCCGCCTCCTCTTCCTCCTCCTCGGCCTCCTCCTCCTCCTCCTCCTCCTCCTCCTCCTCCTCCTCCTCCTCGCAACTCGCGGCGGATCGGGAGTCGGGGAACGGTAGCTGGCCTCCGGGGGGGCCTCCTCGTCGCCACGGCTGGGCTCTGCCCTGATTCCGGATCCGCCGTGCTCTGGGCGGTTCGACCTCGCAAGGAGGGCGGCAATCTCCGCCCGACGTCTCGAGCTCCTCGGATGCCATTTTCCGCCCTGCTCTGCCGTCGCTGTTTCCGCGACACCTGTGTGGAGGTATCCGCCCCGTGCTTCCGAGGCGGAAGTTTCCACCCTGCTCTTTCGCAGCGCGCGGGGTGCATGTCTGGCACAGCTGTGAATCGGAGAATCAGCCTCTTCGCCACGGCCGGACGCGGCACGGAGAACTGGTGCGTTCGGGCCCCGGAGGGGTCGGGTCCAGGGACTGGCTATGCCGTTGTCTCAATTCGCCCTGCTCCGAGCTCCCCCCCTCGGAGCGGCGATGGCGCACAAGTCCAACCCGTACAAGAAGGCCCGCTCGATGTTCCGGTGGAAGTGGAAGAAGAAGCGCACCCGCCGCCTGCAGAAGAAGCGCCGCAAGATGCGCCAGCGCTCGAAGTGAAGGGTTGCCCCCGCCGCGGTGGCGAAGAGCGCGCCAGCGGCGCGTTGGAGGCCCTCCCCCCCGGCAGGGCTGCTGGCGCGCCCCGGTGCCTCCGTCGGAGCACCCCTGTTGGTGTAGCCCGCCGCCTCGGCGCGCCTGACCTGCGCCCGCCTCTGAGGGCGAGTGTGCTTGGCTGCCGCTGGCGTTGCCACCTCTGCTTTCGGCCGAAGCTGCGGCTCCGTCCAAGAATGATCTCGAAGAGAAGCGCACAGCACACAGCCTGGCCGTCGCTTGAACGCCCGCCTCCCCGCCCTCCCCCACCTCCCTTGTCCTCCTCCTCCTCCTCCTCCTCCTCCTCCTCCTCCTCCTCCTCCTCCTCCTCCTCCTCCTCCTCCTCCTCCTCCCTTGTCCTCCTTCTCCATCCTCCTCCGTCCTCCGTCCTCCCGTCCTCCCTCCTCCGTCTCTAGCCGCCCCCGTCTCGATCCATCCTTTCTCTCGGCGGCGAGCGAGGGGGAGAAGTGAGAAGGGGCGGGCCTTCTCAGAAGGCTCGGAAGTCCCCCGGCCTTCGGAGAAGTTTGCCGAGCCTTCCCCGGAGACGCGGACAACTTTTCAGAAGGTGCGAAGGCTTCGTAGAAGCCCCGCCGCCTTCTGAGAAGGCCTTCTCCTTCTCATTTCCCCCCCTCGCTCGCCGCCGAGTCTCCTGATAGATCATTTCCCCCTGTCGCACCCCCGGGCGTGTCGGTGGGACGAGCTTGAGACTTCCTCGCTTTCTATGGTCCTGAAGCTTGAAATCTGCAGCAGTTTCACAAATGGAGGGCGGGCCGTTTTCAATTGTGGCTATCACCTCAGCGCCGCGCACATTCGTTCCAATCGTTTCAAAGTTTGCGCCAGTTTCACGGATACAGGGCGGGAGGTTCTCAAAATGTGGTTCTCGCCTCAGCGCCGCGCGCATCTGTTTGAAACGTTTGCAACAGTTTCATGGATGGTGGGCGGTTCCTGTTCAAACCGTGGTTCTCGCCTTAGCGCCGCGCGCGTTCGCTTTGAAGTTTACGACAGTTTCAAGGATTCGTCTGGTTGGAGTCCTGGGAATGGTGTTCTCGCACTTTTCAGGATTGTCAGGACGCACCAGTCACGTTCATTCGCTGAAGTGGTATTCTGCGACGACTCAGGATTGTCAGGACGCAGCAGTCACGTTGATGCGCAGCGCTGAGATCACCGGAGCTGTGTGTTCGGTATCATGGAGGATTCTGAAGCGGCTGTTTTCCAATGGTGCACTTCCCGCAACGAACATCAGTTCTTGTAGGGACCTATGAAGAAGGAACTTGCAGGCAGGCATGGTTTATTGCATTATCGTTGATGCGTCTTGGGTTTGCACTGGTCCATCCTCTCCTACCTCGTCCAAGGTCCACTGCTGCCCCTCCTCCCTCGTCCTCATCCTTCTCCGTTTCCTCCCCCATCCTCCATCCTCTTCCTCCTTCTTCTCCTCCATCCTCCATCCTGTGTCCTCCTATCCCCCTCCTCCTCATCCTCCTACTCCTCCTCCTCCGCCTCTTGCTCCTCCTTCTCCTCCTCCTCCTCGTCCTGCTTCTCCTCCAGGGCCGCGCCCCAGCTGGGGCGTTCAGCCTTGCCAGCCACGCCCTCGGCGCCGCCGCCGGCGCTTGCGTCGCTGCTTGCGGAGGACACGGGCGGAGCACGCGTTTCGAAGGATGCCCGCCAACAGCCCAGAGATTTGCTGATACTTTTGCTGAACTATTGGAAGTTCTCATTCCCCATATGCAAAGGACGGGGTTCTTGTTATCCCCAATATCGAAATGATGGGGTTATTGTTATTACTCATCTCCAACGGATGGGGTTCTTGTTCCCCATATCCAACTGATTGGGTTCTTGTTTCCCATATCAAAAGGTTTGGGTTATTGTTTTTATTCCGACCGCGCCAACTCCCTTATGATATGCAATGCTATGTTACGTCATGTTATGCTACGTCAGGACATGCCATGTTATGTGATGTGATTCCCCATGTTCAAAGGATGGGGCTCTGACTATTACTCCGACCGCGAGGACTCCTTCACCCCTCCCTCCTCCTCCTACGCATGCTCTGTTATGATATGGTATGTAATAATATGGCATGTCATGGTATGATATGGCATGTTGCGATATCGGTTCGTTTGGTGTGGTATGTTATGGCACGGTATGTTGTCATGTGTTATGGTATGGTATGGTACGGTATGTTATGCCATGTTATGCCATGGCATGGTTCTTAATGGTACCTTATGTTAGGCTATGTTATGATATGTTATGATATGGTGTGATTATGGTGATGGGGATGATGATGGTGGCGGCGATGGTGATGATGATGATGATGATGATGATGATGATGGCGATGATGATGATGATGATGATGATGATGATGATGATGATGATGATGATGATGATGATGATGATGATGATGGTGACGATGCTGCTGCTGATGATGCTGATGCTGATAATGCTGATGATGCTGCTGCTGATGATCATGAAAATGATGATGATGATGATGACGATGAGGATGATGATGTTGATTGTGATGATGATGATGATGATGATGATGATGATGATGATGATGATGATGATGATGATGATGATGATGATGATGATGATGATGATGATGATGATGATGATGATGATGATGATGATGATGATGATGATGATGATGATGATGATGATGATGATGATGATGTGATGATGATGATGTGATGTGATGGTGATGGATGGTGATGGTGATGTGATGTTGATGGTGACGGTGATTCATGATGGCGGAGCTAATCCGAGGAGGTCTCGAGCGAGGCGCGGGTTTCAGCACCCCCAAGGGGGAGCCGCCAGGGGGTATCTCACTCCTCCGTTCGCGCCAAAATGGCGGGGATGCATCGAGCGGTTTGCCAGTGTTGTGGCGCAGCATCCTCCGCTTTCGGAACAGATTTTGAGGATGTCTCGAGAGAGGCGCTGATTTTCGCCCCCAAGGGGGGGTCAGACTTTGAGGATGTCGCGATTGGTTGGCTTGTTTTGGTGGTCCGATTTCCTCCCCAGGATGCCACAGGAGGCTCCAGCAGGCTCCAGGAAACACCAGGAGGCCACAGGAGGCCACAGGAAGGCTCGGCCACAGGATGCCCCAAGAGGCTCCAGGAGGCCCCAGGAAGCTCCAGGAGCCCTCAGGAGGCTCCAGGATGCTCCAGGAGGTCACAGGAGACCACAGGAGGCCCCAGGAGGTCACAGGAAGCGCCAGGAGGCCACAGTAAGCGCCACGAGGCACCAGGATGCCCCAGGAGCAGGAGGCCTCAGAAGGCCACAGAGTGACTCCAATACCATGTGTTTTACATATGCTCCTATCGATCGGGCTTCACCTGGAACACGAGTCCTTGGTGTTGTGCATCTGTTCCTATAGACTGTCCTTCTACGGTTTTTTTTTTTTTCTGTTTCCCGCCATTGGCTCAAACTGTTTTAATTCTGTGCTGTAACCCTGTCCGTCTCTATCGACCTGACAGCTGGGACTTCACCTTTCTGAAGCCTGCTCAAAGCTCGCCTACCGTGCGCGGTGGGTCTGCCCTGGCAGGGATGCAACAGGTTCCGTGCGCCTTTCTGAGCATAGAACCCGCAGCGAAGACAAATCAGAGTGCCAAATCTCTGATGGACCCCGATTGCGTGTGAAACATGCAGTTCTCTCCCATTAAAAACTTGGACTCCCGCTGGTGAAAGCATTACGCCTCTCATGAGGCCACGCACGCAAGGAGTGTCGAGGAATCTGTTCAACTCTCTCCTCGGCGCCGATCCTCCACACTCCTTGCAACGAACTCTGGAGCCTGCAATGCAAACGCCGTGGTGCTCTGTGATCTGTACACTTTGTGCCTCTCTCGCTCTTCGGTCAGCTAGCGCTCTATCGCTCGGTTGTTGTCGTGCTGACTGTCCTTCTACGGTGTATCCAAACCTGAGTGTCTCACATGTGTTCCTATACATTGGGCCTCCTCTGGGGCACGAGTCCTTGATGTTTGACGTGTGTTCCTATAACGTGCCCTCCTCCTCCTGCGGTTCCAGTCTGCAGTGTTTTAGATCTGCTTGTTCCTATATATTGGGCCTTTCCTGGGGCACGAATCCCCCCCAGGAAGCCCCAGGAGGCTCCAGGAGGCCCCAGGAGGCCACACGAGGCCCCAGGACGCTTTAGGAGGCCACAGAAAATCCCAAGAGGCCCCAGGAGGCCCCAAGAGGCTCCAGGAGGTCCCAGGAAGCCCCAGGAGGTTTCAGGATGCCCCGGGAGGCCCCAGGCTCGTGCGCAGAGACGCGCTCGTACTACAGAGACTCATTCACACCCCAAAGATTCACCCCCAGACTGTCAACACTCAAGCCCGTTTATATTCGAAAACTCTTGCGTTCAGACACTCACGCCTACGCGGCCCTGCCCAGGAGCGACGGCAGCGCCGTGGCCTGCGGCGACAAAGTTTTCGGTCAGTGCGACGTCCCGGCGCTGGCGGCGGGTGGCTGGAAGCGCCCACACGGTCCTGCTCCGGAGCGACGGCGGCGCCGTGGCCTGCCTGCGGCTGGAATCCTTTCGGTCTGCGCTTCGTCCCGGCGCTGGTGGGGGGGCCTGACCTTCGCGCAGGTTGCGGCTGGAGGCGGCTACGCGGCCCTGCTCGAGAGCGACGGCAGCGCCGTGGCCTGCGGCCTGAATCGTGAAGTTCAGTGCGACCTCCTGGCGTTGGTGGGGGGGCTGGCCTACGCGGCGCACCTGCTTCCAGCGCTGCTCCTGCAGGCATCGCCCGACGGCGACCCGGTGCGCTTCTTGACCTTCAGTGAGGCCGAGCGCTGCAGGGTCGGGGCCGGGCCCTCCGCCGTCCTGACGGACGTCTGCGGCCAGCTGGCGGCGGAGCATCGGGCGGGCAGGCCCGGCCCCAGGGACCCCTGGCGGGGTCGGTGCGGTCTTGCCCGATGGCCGATGGCCGGCTGCTCGGCGGCGCCCTGGCCGGGGAGGCGGTCGGCCGCGCCCTGCGCGCCCGGCCTGCCTGGCGGAGCCGCCGCCCCGCGGTCGCGCGGACCGCACGGGATAGGCGGCGCCCGGCGCGCAGGCCTGCGCCAGTCTGCGGCGGCGGGGGCCCCCGCAGGAGGCGTGGGGAGGAGGGCGAGGCAGAGGGACCGACCCCGAGCGGTGCGGGGAGTACTCCGGTAGGGGGCCACGGAGTGAGCCCCACCCTCCCCCTCTGAAGTCGTGGGGGGTAGGGGTAGGGTTCGCACGTGGCCCCCCATCCTGAGACCTGGGCGGCGCAACTTCTTGGACAGCGGGGCAGCGTGCCCCGTGTCGGGCCCGTGAGCGCCCTCATGGATCCGTCCGGCTCGACAAGAGGGCGGCAGGAGGCCGGGGTCTGGGCCTCCTGCCGCGGGACCTGCCGCGGAGCTGCACCATGCTCCCCTGCGATCCGACGCTCCAGAAAATCGGCCGACTCAGATCGAAAAACTGGTCCCGGGAAAGTGGTCCGGACCTCCTGGGGTCCACGCCCCCCAAGAATTGGAGCAGCCGGATGTCTGGGGCGAGAGCTCCGAGCGGGGAGGGGCACCGCTGGGGCTCCGGGCTGCGCGCAGGCAGCCACGCCCCTCCAGGCAGCCCCGCATGGGCCGCAGCAGGCCCCCCCCCCCCCAAGCAGGCGGGGGCGGCGTGGGGCACCTCGGCGGCGCCTATGGGCTCGGCAGCCACGGCCCCGGGCTCGGGCCGCCGTGGCCGGGGGAGCCTGCGCTGCCTGCCTGCTGCCTGCGTTCCTGGCGGCAGCGCGGTGGCCGTGCAGCCCAGGCGCTGGGAGGAGGAGCAGCCTGGCTTCGGAAGGGGCTCGATCGCAGACCCCCTCGAGTGGTGAAAAAATCATGACGGGGGGCGTTTCGCAATTTTCGGCCTCTGGGGGCCCCCACCGGGCCTCGGGAGCGTAACAAAAACGACTCGGGATGACAAACCGGTCCTGGGGAAGGGGTCGAAAACTCTGGGGTCGACGTAATGAAAAATTCATTACGTCCGGGGTCTGGGATGTTCCTGGCGTCCTTTCCGTGGTTGTGCTCGATGTTCCTGACGTCCTTTCCGTGGTTGTTCCTCTAGCCCTTCTCGTGCACGCAGGCGTTTTTGGAGCCGCAGAGGGGCTTCGTTCCTGATTCAGCGTTCCTTCTTTCAGCGGCCCGACTGCACTCGTGGGGCCGGTTGGTTCTGGCTGGGACTCCCTGGGGGGGGGGGCTGTCCCGTGAGACCCTGGAAGACACACCTAAAAATCTATGTTGGTTGCTCATTTCCCCAGCGGCAGCTGCATTCGGAAGGGCCGCATGGTATCTAAAATTCCCCCCCTGAGTCATATGTGTTTTACAGCGTTTTCTCCAGCCAGGCGTTGTGGTCCAGCTTCGGGCCCTGGGGCCTTCGCGGCTCACGCAGCGAGGTGGGGTCCGGGGGTTCGGCCGTGAGCTTTCGCGGTGCCTCAGCTCTTTCGCGCCATCGGATCTCAGGGTCTGCGCGCAGGCCGAAGCCGTGCCAGACCACACCGTGTCGTGAGTCGTTGGGGATTCGGGGCGGCCGCAGGGTCTTGGCACTTGGGTCGTTCTCCGAGGACGGCTCGGGCGGCTGGGGCCTCCGAGGTCTCAAAACTGTGCGGTGACGGACCGTGTGGTGGGGTCTGAGGACTTCGAGGTCGCCG
>CAUYUJ010010616.1:0-27414 GCA_963575745.1 Prorocentrum cordatum
TCCTCCTCCTCCTCCTCCTCCTCCTCCTCCTCCTTCTCCTCCTCCTCCTCCTGGTAAGTTGCACGGGGGTCCTTCGAAGGCTCCTGAAAATCAGCGGTCGCTCAAGGACTCTGGGACTGGCCGATTTGAAGGTTATTCGAACCCATGGGCATTGCGAATCCGATTCTGGCCGAACGCAGCTTCCATCTGATCGTCATTTTCGTTTTTGAGAGAAACCGTTCCCAGGAGCCCCTTGAAGTGTTCACAGACGTGAAGAACATGTCGCTGGCTACCCTGGCATCAACGATATTGGGAAGTAAACGCAATCCCGGGGAAACTCCATCAACTCACGGAGATTTCGGATTTTCCGTACTCTGGTTCTCCAATCCTTCAGGACCAAGGCAGGCAAGGAAGAGGAGGGACTGGATGGATGAGAGGCTGAGGATCGCGATGGCACCGCTTTCCGTCTCAAGGGCGCAGGCGGCGGCCCCCCCGCTCCTTGGCGCCAAAGCGCCGACAAGCTGAACGCATGGCAGGCGCCGCTCCCGCTGCTGTCCTGCTTCTCTCATGCTGTTGCCCCTGGCCCCGGAAAAAAAATAACAGATAAACCAATCAAGCAAACCAAACTGATAGCCTGAAACTGCACAGGTCCCTGTGGAGAGAGCAAACACGAGCGATGAGCAACGATGCCCCAGAAAAAAGCGTGATGCGGAGCCCTCGCCGCTTGACAATGAAGTCATTGGCAGATCGGCAGTTGCGCTCTTCCCCTCCCAACCCCTTCCCGTCTTATCCTCCACCCTCTCCTTCCCCACCTCCGAAAGCTTGCAGCGAAGCTAACGCCGCACCAGCAGCCAATGCATGTCATTGGCCCCTTTTGTTGTTTCCGCTCCGGGCCCGGATCACACGTGCTGTCTGGAAAGGCTGTCGTTTCATGTCCAGGGGGCCTCGAGTTCAATTCAATCCAAATCTTGCCCGGACATGCATTCCAGAACCTCCTCCATCCTCTTCGAAACAGGGTTCTCGTCGATCGCGTATGCGCCGATCAAGCTCTCGTAGTTGAAAGCGTCGTTCGTGAGCACCGTGTGCCGCAGGCCGTACACGAGCACTCCCTCGGTGACGACCTCCACGCACATCCAGCCAGGCGGGACCCACAGCACGGCCTCGGGAGCAGAAGGGTTAGCGCAGCAGGAGGGATGAGGGAGGAGCGGCGGAGGAGGGAGCAGGGAAGAGAGGGAGAAGAAATGAGGGGGTCAGGAGGGAGGAGGGAAGAGGGGGGAGGGGGGAGGAGGGAGTAAGGAGAAAGAGGAGGAGGGAGCAAGGAGAAAGACTCCGTGACTCCGTTTTTCCCCTCCTGCTGCACGTCGTCGTTTTCTCATCCGACGTCCTCCGTCTCTCCGTCTCTCCCTCCTCCTTTGCTTTCTTCAGTCGTCTCCCTCTCTAGCCTCTCTCCGCCGTCCACCTGGAGTCCACCTCCTACTCCTCCTGCTCGACCTCCTCCTCCTCCTCCTCCTCCTCCTCCCCCTCCTCCTCCTCCTCCTCCTCCTCCTCCCCCTCCTCCTCCTCCTCCTCCTTCTCCTCTTCTCTCGCCCATTCTCAGCCTTCTCCTCCTCCTCCTCCTCCTCCTCCTCCTCCTCCTCCTCCTCCTACTACTTCCGTTTCGACTCAAAGATGCGGTTCCCGAGCCGCCTGGGAGAGCTGGTCGACGCACTGCGCGTCGCAGCCCTGAGCGTGCAACCACTCGAAGTCGGATGTCTTGAACTGCCGGACGCGCTCGCGGAGGTCCTCGAAACCGATTTTGTCCATCGCATCGCGGGCCTTGATGGCGGCCATGAGGGGGCTCACCGGGAACAAGATCCAGCGAATGGATCCGCTTGCCAGCACCTTCAACTGCCCAAGGCCGAGAGCAGTGGGGTTCACGCCGTAGTACTTCTGCTCGTAGCCGTACACCCAAACCTGAGACAGGAGCTGCTCGAACTTGGGAACCTGAACGGCTCTGTCAGCTTCTGAGATGATCTTCACCACTTCTGAGAACATCATCGAAGCCTCCTCCTTGCCCTCCCTCGCGTACAAAGGAAGCTGGGTGCGCCTCTCGATCTTGAAATCCTCTTTCTTTTTGTACTGGCCTCCGAAGGTCGCCAGCGACATCTGCACAACAGGAAGCTCGAATGTTTTGGTGACGATGTCAATGTCTCTGGCAAGGAACGGCAACTTGGAATCAACAGCTGATGAGGGAACACCTTTGAAGACCACAACGCCCTTGACGAAACCAGTTGCCATCAACGTCTGAACGTCAATGCTGCAGACAGGCGGCAACGCGGCAGCGCCCCTCTTCACCTCCTCAGCTGCTGCCTTGGCGGTCTTGCGAACGTTGGCAAGCACAGCAGCGTCGGACTCCCTCTTGCGCTTGATGCCCTCACGATCGATCTTCCTCTGCTTATTTTGCAAGTGGTTCTTCACCCGCTGAACTGCAGAAGATAGCGATTCTTTCATTTGCTTCACCATGCTGAGGGACTTCTTGTATTTAGACCAGAGCTCGTTCATTTCCTCCACGGTGTCGACATGCATCAAGGCTTTGATAATCTCAGTCATCTCCGCCATGCTAATCAGCTGGCTGGGATCCTGAACCATCATCTTGCATTGCCTCTCTCCCTCCAGCACGCTGTGGAGCAACTTCGTCATCTTCTGTGCCGCGTTCTTCTCGGCCTTCCTGGCGCTACTGCATTCTGACGGCGCGAACCCGCCACCGTGGACGCTGCCAGGACCAACCTTCTGGAGCTTAGCATGCGGAGTCACCCCAGCTTGCGATCCAGCGCCGGATCTTGGACTGGCAGCGCCGAACTTCCCAGACTCCTCGACTTGGTCCTGAGCTGCCAGAGCCGCCGCGACCTTGTCATGACCTGCCGCCGCCACTCCTGCATCCTTGGGCGCCGCCTCGACCTTGTCATGACCTGCCGCCGCCACTCCTGCATCCTTGGTCTCCTCGCGCGCGGCGGCGTCGGCCTCCCCGGAGTTCTCGACCTTGTCCTGACCTGCCAGAGCCGCCTCGACCTTGTCATGACCTGCCGCCGCCACTCCTGCATCCTTGGGCTCCTCGCGCGCCTCAGCCACAGCAGCCTCAGCCTTCCCAGTCTGAGCAACCTTGGAAGCATCGACTGGATCAGAGGCCGCCTCACCCTTCGGCTTCTCGGATAAGCCGCCGGGCGCTGCGGCGACAACCTCCTGTACGTTTGCGGACGGCGCAACGCTCTCAGCCTTGTCCCCATCCTTCGGGGTTGTCGTCGCCACCTCGGCTGCCGCCGCTGGCGTCGAAGGCTGGTCTGGAGAGCCTGCCGGCGCTGCCTGGGAAGGCTGCGCTCCGCCGCAAGGTGCGTCCTGGGGCGCATCAACGACGGACGACGACCTCTCACGACCTACCTGGAAAAACAAACCTGTGCTACCCCCTCCCCCACCTCCAAGCACCTCCAAGCTTCAGGATCCCTAGGAAGACTCATTCGACGCCCCAGGGGGGAAAGCCATCAGGGTCACCTTCGGCATCCCAGGACCCCAGGGGGCAAAGGCATGTTTTTTAAACCTATGGCATCCCAGGACCCCAGGACATCCCAAGACTACCTGCGCCCTTGAGCACCCTTCCTCCCCCTCCCCCTGTGTTTTCCAAAGGGTCCGACTTGGTCGGCGTGCTCATCTGGAAACTGGCCTTCGGCTCGTGCTCCGATCCCTTGCCCTTCTTCAACTCCTTCATCTCGCTCTGGACGTACTCAGAAACTGTTGGAATGTTCGTGTAGTCATCCTCAGGGGTTAGCCAGAGCGTGGTCACGTAAGTGCGATAAACCAACGTTTCCACAAACGAAGTCATCCGGGAGTCCGATTCATCATAGTTCACTCGCGCCTCAGTGAATTGGATCTTCTGGACATCCTGGGCCAACCGCACAGAGACTACCACCAACTTGAACTCCTCCTCTGCCTTCTCGGATAACATGGGGCCTTCAGTGATGGGGTCCACGCGTTTCTTTTTGCCAGCTGCCGAGCTCGAGGTCGCACCATCGACAACAGCGGCAAGAGCAGCAGCTGTCGCCTTGCCATCCTCATCCTCAGCTTTCCTGGGGCCATTCAGCAGGCTGTTGGAGAAGGAGCCGACGGCCTTGCCCATGAAGTCAGTCAAGCTCTTCCGATCCTCGGCCTTTAGACTGTCACTCTTCATCTGCTTGCTTCCCTCCTCCAAGTTCTGCTGCAAAAACCTCTCCTTGGTCCTCTGCCGCGTCTGGTTCTTCGCAACCCACACTTGAGACGAAGGGCCGAAGTCTGCTGGGCCCTCCCTATCATCAAGATGCGCTGCCTCCCAAAGTGCCTTGAACTCAAGGGTGGCTTGGGCGGCGTTCATCTTGTGTTTCTTGAACTCAACGTAGTCGGAAACGTCCATGAGTTCTTGGTTCTCGTTGTGTTTTATGGATATCTTGATGCCAAACATTTTGCGCCACATCGCCCAATCAACCAACTTCTTCCTGAACCTGCCAGTCGGGTTCTCTTTCTCCCACTCCTGCAATGCCGCATCAGCTTTCCCAGGGTCCTCGACAATCTGCAAGAAAGTTGGGAGCTCCCCCTTGGTTTCGGCCTGGTACCTCATGGCTTTGATGGCGGACTCGTGGCGATCGCACCATTTGCCGTGCTTCTTTTTGGGCTCCATGCAAGTAGCAGCAAAGCAATCACCCGTCTCAGCTCCAGCCGACTTGGCTCGGCCGCGGCCGCCGCGGCCGCCTTGTCCTCGTCCTGCGCCGCCGCCGGGTGCACTCCTGCCCCTGCCGCCGCGGCCTCTGCCGCGGCCTCTGCCGCGGCCTCTGCCTCTCGCTTCCTCCTCCTCGCTGCCTGCCCCCTCTTCCCTCTCGATCATCTCCTCTGCGACTGCGAAGTCGTCCATCTCGCAGCGGCCCGAGCGAAAGCAAGGATGTTCGGTGTCACGCCTTTCCCAGCGTCGTGTGTTCCAGGGTCCCTTTTGAGCTGAAACAGCAGAGGGATAGAGAGAGGGCCTGGGGTCATATGAGAGAGCGCCTCTTCCCTGGGATACCAATCGAAACGAAAAGCATTTCAATTCTAATGCCCCCAATCGCGCGGGCCCACTGCGAGGACACCGAGCGAGGCCCTGGTCCCCTGGCGTCCTTGACGCGTCGCCGAGAAAGAACCCTTGAGGGAACAACATAAGATTGACAGGGGCGGGGGAGGGAACAACATAAGACGCGTCGCTGCCAGGGCGGGGGTGCCCCCCCGGGGGGAGGGTGCGATGATCGTTGCGCTTCGGAGGCGAAGCGCCGATGAATCGATGAAACGTCGAATCCGACAAAACTGATGAATCCCCTCCCCCTGATGAGCATAATGAGAACACGCCAGCACGTAGCCTGAGACTTGGCAGGAGTGAGGGGCTCTCTTGGCACGAACCGGGCCCCGCCCACCACCCTTGGCACGAAGAAGGGGGAGGTATGCACCTCGGCCTTAGAGGAGGGCCTCTCAGGATATGGTATCGTCGGCTAAGGGGGATGAGGGGATGGCACCTTAGCCATTGGGAGTACCAAATTGTGCCCCCTTAGCTCACATCGGGCGGTCCGCCTCCTCTTTCCTCTCTTCCTCCTCCTACATTATTCATGTCTCACTCCTATCTTCCTTCATGTCTCCCTCCTCCGAGTCAGCAGGCCGCCAAGGTCAGGCCGACCAGATGGGTCCAGACGGACTGCGAGCCCCATTGGAACGGGCGGGGGGTTCTGGCGACCCATATTGGAAAGTCATTGGGTTCATTGGAACCTCATTGAAATCTCATCGAGAGCTCATCGAAACCTCACCTGGTTCATCGAAATCCCATCGAAATCTCATCGGCCACCGGGACAAGAAGGAGGTGCCCAACGAGCCCAACGTAGGCGGGAAGGGGCCAACAGGGGAGGAGAGAGGGCAGCCATTGTAGTTGTTAGTTTTACATGTTTCTTCTTCTCCAGGCACGCCCGTGCGAGTGTTCAGAAGTTGCATGTCGACTACATGCAGGGACGCTTAGAGATATTGTCACTCTCCACCACCTCCTCGGCCAGGCGTTTGCTGCCCCGGGCGTCTGCATCGGCCCCATCGGCATCGGCCCCATCGGCATAGGGCTGCTCGAGGGACTCGAGGCTGATCGGCGGCGGGTGCTGGCAGCTGTCGCTGTCCTTGGGGGTTAGCTCGCAACTCGCCTTTCCTCTCCTCTCTCCTCCCCCTGGGCCTCTGTGGTGTTCAGGGCAACGGGCTGGCTGATCCCCGGTGCTTGGGCCCATGAGGGCCGAATGACAATCATATCCTATGGGGTGTAAAACAAGGATCCAAGGGTCCACCGCCACCCCTCACCAAACCGAAAAAGAAACGCCATGAGCAAGGGCTCATGGCGCAAAGCGCCACGTCCCTCCTCATTCAATATCACCCCCCGTCTCAGATTTCGCACCTCCTCGCAATCCTCGGACGGTGTGGCGAGCTCGTATACCCACATCCCTCGGTGTCGGGAGTATCGGCCGCAGCCGCTGTTCTCATAAAACTCCTGGTGTTCGCGAAATTCGATGTCATTCTCAATCATACGGGCTTCGATCTCTGATTCGAAGAGCCCCGTCCACCTCCATCTCACGAGCTCTGCGAGCCCATCCGAATCAGAATCCTCATCCTCCTCCTCATCCTCCTCTCTGGGAGCGGGCTCAACGATCTCCATCCTGGGGAAGGTCGGCGCCCGCGGGTGCCCGCGGCGGCGGAGGTCGGTGTCAGGGCCCTCGTACAACAGCATCTCCGCCTCGTGGAAGCTGTCGTCGGAGTCGTTGTCCTCAGGGGGGGAGGGGAATGTTGAACGTTGCTCATGTCGTTGCTGCTGCTGCTGCTGTTGATGGCGTCGCGCCTCATCCTCCCTTTCCTCCTCCTGCTCGTCCTCCTTCTCCTCCTCCTTTCCCCTCCTCCTCCTCCAATCCTCCTCCTCCTTCCTCCTCCTTCCTCCTCTCTCCCTCCTCCTCCCGGTCCTTCCTCTCCTCCTCCTCCTCACTCTCCTCCTTCTAATCCTCCTCTGTTTCCGTGGAGGGAGCGTTGCAAGTTGCCCCCGATCTGTCCTTCCCCTGCGTGATCTCGGCGGTCGCCTCCGCCGTCGAGGTTCGCTCGTCCGGGAAGGCGGCCTCGGCGTCGTCGACTTCCGTAGGACTCGTTTCGCTAGGACTCGATTCGCCGGACTCTCCGGCGGGTTGCACGTGGATGCCACTGGACTCTCTGGCGGGTTGCACACTGATGCCAGCGGACTCTCTGGCGGGTTGCACACTGATGCCGCTGGAAGGTTGCAGAAGGCTGATCGGCGCCATCTCTTCCAGATCAGGGCTTTTCTCCCAGGGCAATCGTAACATATACAACGACATGTATCACTGCATTGTGTCTCTCAGCAAGCATCCCAAAGATGCTTGAGCCGAAATGGTTACGGACAGGTCGTGGATGGGCGCTCGTTTGCATTGGAGGGCCCAAGGGTGAGGATGTCACGCGGGGGGGGTCGCTATTTTGGTCTTGCTGGCTCTCTCGCGGCGTGCAGATTTACATGCTCAGTCCAGAAACGTTGACATCTTGATTGGTGGGCCGCACTTGCCTATATCACCCCCCCCGAGATTCAGTCATTGCCACAGAAAGATTCCAAGAAGCCCTCAAGACACCCCCAGGAGTGCCCAAGACGACTCAGAGGGACTTTTGAAGCGCCCCTCCCGGTCTCGCCAAGAGTTAGTTTGTAACGCTCGGATTCTTACATCCTGTATCCCAACGCACCATCGAGATTGTTGGACTACGGCCTGCAAGAAAGCGGGCCGGGCGTTGCACTTGAGACTTCCTGCGACGTAGCACTTGCAGTCCTTTGCAGATTCACGGATGGACGGCACATCATTCAGAGAGATGTTCTCGCCTTAGCGCCGACGATATCTGCACGTTTTGTCAGCTATTTCATAAGGGCACCCCCTCCTGATGCGCGGTGGCCTCGCGCGAAACAGTGTAAGAGCCTGCTAACTTTGCTGCCCAAGGAGAGGAGCAGCACTGGTGAACGCAAGCATGCTGACGATGCCTGGCCTGTAAGTGAACGGCGAAAAGAGAACAGAATGGCGCATCAACAGAAGCCTTGATAGGGCGGCGATGTCCCTCCGATTCTCGAGATAAGCTCAATGCCATCAAAAGTGTAGCAGCGAACGCTGGACTTGTCCAGAAGCTCAGAAAAAGTCCCGGCCCCCCTGATCCCCACAATGCCCCCTTGTTCTGATGTGAAAACCCTCACCCTCACCGACTCCCATCCCTATCCAGTAGCTGACCTAGCTGGCGGTCGCAGCGCCGGGCTCACAGCGAAGGTAAGGCAAAAGGCAAAAGAGTGCTTCATCCTCAGTCTCTGAGCTAACTCAGTTGTCATTCTCTCATTGTCCTTGCTTGGCCTCGGCATCCACCTCCTCATCCTCTGACGCTGGTGGCGGCGCCTCCCAGCTCGAGACCCTCCTGGCTTTGCAAACAGGCTCGGCTACATCGACCCGCACGGTGTTGGCAAGCACGTAGATCATCCATGAGGACTGCGGCACCATGTGCATAGCGTTCCCAGCAAGTATATTTTGCTGCTCTGGGGTGAGGCAACGGATGAAATCACGAAGCTTTGAGATAGGATACTTGTCAGTTGTTCCGAACATGTTGATGCCAAGGGCCCCATGATGCTCAAGACCTGTGCAGAGTTTCCACGTTGACCCTTTCAAGGCCACGACGTGGCCATGCGTCAATTGGACTGGCCAATCAGCCCCAGCCAAGCACTTTCCAGGATGATGGTCCAAGTCGGCCATGAAGACCCCCCCAAGAGATTCACTATTTGATGCGTGCTGCTTCCAAGAGTCGAAACGGTCAATCATTCCAGGTGGGAGGATGCGTTCGATCAGCCCAGGGTCATCAAAATCGATATCTTCTGGAAGCAGATGGTTTTTCTGAACACGGGCAAGCTTGCAGTATTCGTCTTTTCGGTCTGTGTCAGAAGCAACCATCAATGCTTCCCCAGTCATGTTAGTTGCTCTCCCAAAGCGCTCGGCATAGTCAGCCTTGTAATCGGCAGGTCCCACCCATTTCATCATACCCCGGACTAACCCCGCCGATTGCATACGAGTACGTATGTGAGGAATACCGTGCAGCTCTGGCCCATCATGTATCCAGTACACGTCATGAGTGTCCTAGCCACCACGGGCGCTAGGCATCAGCAAGAAAAGGCAGTGCATGAGCATCGAGCAGGGAAGAGGAAACGTGAGTCGGATGAGAGACGAGGGCGACGATGGGGGACAGTCAATGAAGAGCCACGGCGCAAGTAAGGAGAGGAAGAGTGGGGAGGGAGGAGGCGGGGAGATGAGGACATGCGAAAGGCGCTCTGGGTTCTTGGCGTTCCCCCCTGCGTTTCTGACGGTGGGATGGCAACGGACGCAAGGCGAGAACAAGCAAACGCATGCGCAAAGATATCCTTCAACTCCTCGACCTGCTTCCTCTCCACGGGGTATTTGGTCGAGCACTCACTGAAGAAGGCGTGCTCAACCTGCAGCTCTGCGAACCTCCGGCGCTCCTCGATCCAGCAAGCGTGCGTCACCTCGGAGGCGTGGGCCTCGCCCTCCTGCGCGGGCGATCCGGGGCAAACGAGAGTCAAGCTGAATGGCGGGTGGGTGGATGTGACCCTTCAGAGGGGCGCACGTGCACCGATCTTTTGGGGGATCCGTTCTGTTCAACGCCATCTCCTGAGAGCTCAAGGTGTTCGAAGAGTTCGTTCGCTCAATGCCCTTCTTCCCCTGCGGAGAGGGTGCCTACACCCCTGTCACGCCCACTCCGCTTGGGAAGAGCGGCGAAGCCCCTTTGCGCTCAAGGGCCTCTTAGGGCCCAGGATGGCTGCAACGCGGCCAAGGGTAATCCAAAATCACACCTGAGATCTGAGAGCACACCGCTTAGCCCATCGACGTCCAATATCGATTCGACATGCCCCAGCGGAGCTAGACTGCCAAGTTACACGAGAGACTCCACAGGCTCCATTCAAGGCCCAAAGTGCTTGCACAATCTAACTGTGTATCCTACGCGCGCTACCCCATTGCTAATGATCATGTCGAATCCTGACCGTCATCGCACGCGTCCAAGCATCTCCCAGACGGCTGATAATGGCGCCAACAGCTGCATAACATATCTCACCAAATTTGGGGGCTTCGAGGTCTCTCCAAGGAAGCTCCTGTAAGCCCCCAAGATGATCAAGTTGCGACTTCAACATTCCAGGGACCAAAAACAAGACCCTACACCAGTGCTCACCAGCGAACTTCGAAAACCCAGGGGTGAACATTCTGCGCTGTGCAACGGTGGTATTGAAGTAACTCCGTAGGACTGCAAAATGGCGCGGTGAGGGTTGAGGGCCCACAGCTGGCCCAAAATAAATCCAAAGGATCCAGCGCCGTCGTCATCGTCTTCATTGCATTCGCCGTCGTTTCATTGTCCTCTTCATCATTTTCCTCCCCCTCCTCCTCTTCCTCCTCCTTCCTCCCCAGAGCCATCCTCTTAGTTAGTTGGCCGACGACTCCTGCTGGCCAGCTGGTGACCACGCTACGCAAATGACGCCTGCCACGTTGAAGTACAAAGGCCCAGAGGCATCGGTACCACGTCCGCGCTTACCCCGCCCCTTCGGGCTTTGATGGGGCAGCGCACTGGCATCACTCTCCACTGAGGCCCCGCGTTTCCTGCTAGCTGGCGAAGGTGGATCTGATGAAGACGAATCGCTATTGAAAAGCCGCACGTGCCCTGGATGAACACAACACTTCCCCCCTGGATGAATCAAGCACGGCGACGGCGACGCTGGGTTGAACAGAGATGCCCTGTGATCATGTAGAAACTTCTTGATTGCTTGGATCGCTTTCCGACGGTCCTCTAACCCGGCGGCCCTCTCAGGCATGGCTGCTTCAACCCAGTTCTTGCCCCACGCGGGCAACCGATCGAATATGTCTGTGAAGACGCACGACTTTCCTCCGTCGTGCTCTCGCGCCACGCGGGCGAGCACATGTTGCTGCAGCGGGCCGTTGTCGCAGGCCCTTTTGAAAACGATGGGAGGGTTCTCGAAGGACCACTTATTCTCCTTAAGGAAGGCCAACGCCCCAAACTCCATGGCCTCGCGCGGGCAGTCGAAGCCAGAGTAGTCAGTATAGAAGACACACTGGTGACCGAAGTTGCACATCAAACGCAAAGACATAGCGGCATCTTCATCCCCACCATGGCCCTGGATCGATTGTAGGACGTGGTCAGGCCACGCCCACAACTCCTGCGGTGATTGCGGGCCTGGACGAAAGTGTTCTGCCCGGGCAGCCCGGGTGGCCTTCCAAGAACGGCGTTTGGCGTCCATGGTTGCAATTCAACTCCCTTGAGCCGAATTGCTGCGAACATGCTCAAAATTGCCAGCATGAGGTTGGTTCCTCGCATGCTGCGGGACCCCTGGTCAACTGTTCTGATGTCTTACAAACGCTGCTCGCCCTCAGGCCTTAACTTACGTGCGACGAACTGCAAGCCACGCAACGCAATGCAATGTCATGTTCGGGCTGGCTGCGCGTTTCGCTTGAACTTCCGTAAGGACTCCAAGAACCATCGCGCACGACGCGCGCGATTGTCGATCATCTCGCCAACGGCGTTATACCACTCGCAAAGGAATCCGGACACAGGTTGGACCGTGCCTGACGCGTGCCAAGCACGCTGGCACGTCGAAATGGACAGGATGGCGGGAATGCAATAGCGCAATCGCGCGCCCTCAGCACGCGGCGCACGCTGCAAAGTGCGAGACGGGCGAGAAAGCGCGCTCGCGCAATGCGCGTTGAAAGACCGCGCAACGTTTCCCCCGCGGACTGCGAGGCAATTGGCGGCTGAGCAAACTGTCGCAGACGGGAGGAGGGGGAGACGGATGGGGGCGCGGGAGCAGCGCGGTCATGCGATCGCGTGCAAGAGGTTCGCGCGTCGCACTGCTGCCGCAGATGGCACCATCGCCCCTTGCGCGGCATTGTCGCCCAACGGATGCGATGAATCTCGCGCATCCTGTCGGCCCCAGAGCTCGCGAGCGCGGCCGGGCGCGGTGGCGACGCCTGGCGCGCCGCCAAGCGCTGGCAATTCTTGCTGCGCGTCAATCAGCGGCGCACCCGACGCGCGCGTGGATGCGGGGCGCAGCGCGCGATCGCGCGCGTTTGCGCTTCCGCGCGCGAGCGCGCGCGCGCGCGAGGTGCGCTAAGACGCGCGCGCGCACGCGCGCGGAAGTGAGCGGAACCAATCGCGCGACGCGGCTCGGGTTTGCTGGCGGGCGGGAACGCGGCAACGAGGAGCGCGGCAGTGGCGGCGGCGGCGGCGGCGGCGGCGGCGCGTGGACATTCGCGCCCGCAAGTCTGCGGGCGGGCGCGCGGCGGCGGTGGCGGCGGCGGCGGCGGTCGGCTGCGGTTGGGCGGCGGCGGCGGCGACTGGGCGGAACATCCCGGCGCGCGCGCGGTGGCGGCGGCAGCGGCGGGAGAGGAGGGCGGGGGGTGGGGGGGCAGTTGTGGCGGTCGCGCGGATGGTTGCAAAGCTAGGGAGCAACGGCGACGGCGGCAATGGCGACGGCATCAAGCAAGCGCGCCTTGCAGAATCTTCAAGCGCGAATGCGGGCGCGCCGCTGCGTCGCAGCGCGATCGCGCTCAATCGATATGATCGCACATCGACTGCGGTCGCAACAGGGCGCGCGCGACTGGCGGTCCACCATCGCATGATGGACGCGGCGAACAACGCGTGGATCGCGCGCCCCAGCGCGCATCGCCGCGGCAAGACTTGAGACTCCGTCGATGATCAACGCGTTGCCCAACGTGCGCGGTCGGGGCGCGCGCGAGCCAGACGCGCGCCTAACGCGCATGCGGATGTTAGACTTCTTGCGCGGCAAGCGCTTCGGCCGCGGCGATGGCGCCCGCCTGCGTCGGCTCGCGCGCGCGGCTTCGAGCGGCGGCGGCGGCGCGGGCGAGGCGGAGCGAATCCCGCGTTGGCGGTGGTTGTGGTCGCGGCGCGCGCGCGCGAGCCCGTGTTTTTTCTTGTTTCGGGCGCGCGGTGCGAGCGTCGGCGCAGCGGCCAATGCTGCGCGAGGCAAGCGGTCGAAGCGCCGCGATGACGGCGGGGGAAGGGGACAACAATCATGGATACAGAAAGAAGAAGGAGAGACAGAGCGAGAAGGATAGCTTGAATGAAAAGAGAAGGATTGAGAGATGCATAATGAGAATGACGAGCGATGGATCGCAAAAGAATTGGCAAGCGAAACGAGGGGCGCGACACTTCGACCACATTTCCCGGTCACTGCGGCGCGGCTCTTGGCCACCACCCACGCTGCAAAGAGACACCAGCGATTGCGGCAATAGAGAGAGGCATAAACGCATCGACTTGAGGAAGCAAGATGCAGGAGGTCCGCGCGCGCGCGTGAGACGCGGGCGCGCGCATGCTTCCGCGCGCGTGCGAACAGCGAACAATTTGGCGCTCAGAAGTGCGCGCAGAACGCGCGGGCGAGCGCTCTAGTCGCGTGGAGTCGCTGCGACATTGGCGGCGTCGATGACGGCGGCGATGGCGTTGGCAGGAGCCGCCGTGGCCATTGGGATTCAGCAAGGATGGCGTTGTGTCAATGGCTCTAGGTAGAATGAGCATCCTGGAGCGCCCTTTGCAAAACTGCAAAAGGCGGAACGCCGCGCAAGCGCTCATGGCCTCCAAAAATTGTATTGCAGCGCAAAGTTTGAAATCACACAAAAAACATTAAAAAGTAACAAATATATTGCTTTTAAGCAAAAATTGTAAAAATTCTTATTTTTTGATAAAAAGTATAAGAAGTATTACAAAACTCACCATTTGCCCTTCCGAAAGCACCAAAAAAGCTCAAATTAGATCAAAGTACTAAATGTATAAAAAACACCAAAAGCTAATTCGTCGGAGTTCGTCGGGATTCGTCGGGATTCGTCGGGGCATTTTAGGCGCCCGCGGAAATGATAGCGATGAGTGCGAATTATCGGGGAATCGTAATAAAACCGCGCCAGAACGATATCGTCGACTACGTTTTATCGGGAAATCGTATTAAATCCGCGCCAATCTCACGTCGATGCGTTGATGTTCGCGCGGCCGAAAATCGAGCGCATCAAATGAAAATCGCGCGGTCGTCAGCAACTCGATGGCCCAATGGTTCTTCAATGATTCAAACATTATGAATTAAAGCCAATGTTGATTCCTAGAAATAATTAAAAAAAACTTTATTATTTTTAATTTCTGAAGTAAAAGCATATTTTCTTATTTTTTTTATGAAAAATATGGTTTTTTTCGTTTTCAGCAGTATTACAATTTTCAGGAGGCATCGCGCGCCATGTGCACTTAGGCGCTGCCGCCCATCACGGCCCTCCAGCGCATCTCGCGCGCGCGTCGCGGCATTGGCGATGGCGCGGCGATGCGCGTGGGAAGGCGTGAGGCGGATCGCGCAGCGATAACGTTGGGCTGCGACGCTGCGGATGCGCGCGCGAAGATGCGCTCGCCAAGACGTGATGCGCAAAGCCAACGACCGCGCGATCCTCATTGGCACGCATGATGCATGGACGCGCTTGCCCGCGACAGCACTTGCGATGCGTTGCTGCGCGCGCGACATGTGCAGGATGCATGCGCGCCCGCGCGCCTGCGCGCGTGCATGCGCATGTGCGTGCGTGCGCGCGCGGGCGAATGCATGCATGCCAAGGCGCGCGAACGCGGCATGTGCGACATTGCTACCCGCGCGCTGGCCGCCCGCCACCGCGCGCAGCAGCGCGCGAGTCGCGCGCTGCTGCGCGCGCGACATACGTGCGACGCATGCATGCGCGCATGCGACCGCCCGCATCAGATGGCGCTGGCACGATGCGCTTCCGCTCAAGAGCGGGCAAGCGAGCAGCGGCGCCCGCTGCGCGGCGCCGCGCGAATGCGTCTGCGCGCGCAGCCTCGGCGCGCCATGGCGCGCGGTGACGCCGTCCCCCCCCTCCTCCATGCGCTCGCCGCCAACGCCGCCCCCCTTTCGCTCTCGTCCGCGGGGCGCGCTTCGCGCGTCGGCCGCGGCGACGCGGGCGAACGCGCGTTCGCAGAGCATTATGAATGCCTTGCATTCGATGGGCCGCGCGATTTGCCAAATGGGAGCGCTTTGGCAACCAGCGGCCGCCCGCCCTTCCCACCCGCCGCCCGCGCGCCTGCCCGCGCCCTTCCCCCCCTGGGCCACCCCCCTGCCACCGCGCACACACACGCGCGCGCGCACGCGCGCGCCACCACCGCCCGCCCACCCACCCACCCACTCACCCACGCGCCCGCCAAGCGCGCGCCGCCGCCGCCGCCGCCGCCGTTGCCGCCGCCGCCGCCGCCGCCCACCCACCGCGCACGCGCGCGCGCAACCGCCGCCGCCGCCGCCCGCCCGCCCCGCCCTACTCCCCAGGCCCCTTCCCTGCGATGGCGCAAGCGCCTGCGCGCGGGACATTCGCGGCGCGCGCCAATCGACGCGGCTTGCGGACGCCAGCTGGCGCGGCGCAGCGCGCGCAACCCCTTCGCTAGCGCCCCAGAGCGCTACTTGTCCTTGCGCTTGCCTAGCGCGCATCGAAGCTCGCGGCGCGACGCCAGCCGCCGTCTATCACTCGCCCCGCCCCCTCCCGCGCCGCGCCCGCGCGGCGGCGGTTGCCTCGCACATCTTACTTCGCCCCCTCGCTGTTCAGCGAGGCGATCGGCCATGAACCCGCGCGCCCAGCGGGCGGCAAGTCGCGCGGCAATGCGCCGCGGACAGCGCGCGGGGGCAGCCGCGACAAACGCTGGGCGCGCGCGATCGGAAGGTGAAGGCAGAGGCGCCTGCCGCGCTCGAGTGCGTTTTGTGACTTGCTCATCTGCGTTTGCGAATGGCTAATCGCTCAGCTGCGCGCGCCGCGACGCCCCCCCCCCCCCTCCCCGCCCAACAACCCGCGCCCCTGCGCTCGCTATCGCCGCCGCTCTCAACGCGCCGCGCGCCCCGCGTCTCACCCCCCCCCGCCCGCCTCCCCGCGCCATTCGCCGCCCTCTCCTTCCGCGCCCATCCCCGCGCGCGCAGCGCCCCGCCCGCGATCTCGCATGCCAACTTGCCAGGGCTTGCGCGCGTCGCAGGATGGGCGCGGTCGAACGGCCACCTGAAGGGCTCCGCGATCGCACGCGCGCCACTCCGCCCTGGGCTTCGAATCTTCCAACGCGCGTCAAGCAGCGAAGTGCGCGACGGCTGGGCAACGAATGGTAGGACGCTACCGCCTGTTCGCATGGCGGCTGGCACGTCGGCCGCCGCGCGTCTATGCCTCGCCTGCGAGCTGAACCAGGACTAGCGCTCCGCGCGGCCGACAACTTCGCCTGCCGACAAGCCATCGCGCGTTGGGCGCGGCGCCAAGCTGGCGCAAAGGAGCCAGCGCAGATCCCAGACCCCTGCGGGCGTTGCATCATGCGGACGGGCTCGGCGCGCGCTGGCAGCGCGTTGCGCAACGACGCAAGACGCGCGTGACGGGTGCCGTTGCAATCTCGCGCTTGTCGCGTGCGAGCGCGGGGCGGGCGACGGGCTTGAAGTGCGCGAGACCATTGCGATGCGTTCGTCGAGAGCTTTCAGCGGCCGACCGCCCCTTGCCCCCGGCTCTGCTTGCCCCCCAAAGGCGACGTTGGCGGCGACGCATCAGCAAGCCGCGCCGCCGCGCGGCATTGGCCCCCCCGCAACGAGCGCGTTGTCGTGGGGCGAAATGTGCACCTCCAGCGCAATAAATGAGTTTTGAAGGCGGCCGAGCCCCGCCGCCCCCCCGCCCCCCCGCCACCGCCACCACCGCCGCCACCACCACCGCCACCACCACGCACCACCACCACCACCACCACCGCACACACACACACACCACACACACGCACCGCCCCACCCTTCGATCCTCCCCCACCACCAAAAAAAGAAGCACATGCAAACAAAAAACATCACCACAATCACCCACCACCACGCAAAAACACCCCACGCCCACCGCGTTGCTGAATGAACGAAGCGTTGCTGAGAGAGCTAGGGTCTCGTCTTCGCGCGCTTGGCGCGTTGTCTTAGTTTGCCCGCGACGAACCGATTGATGGGCCGACTGTATTGCCTAACGACGGCGCCATGACACGATTGCTCTGACTGTAAACAAACACGTGCAGCGTGCTGATGCAGAGTAATGCGGGCGACCGACGCCATGTAGGCTCTTGGGCGCGCGCACGCATCAGCCCATCAACGGGAATCGATTAGCCCATGTTTGCTATGCCATGAGCCAAATCGCGCGGTCAAGTTGCGGGAACAGAGAGAGACTGCCTTTTTGTGCAGCGACAAGCGCGCCGGCCTTTACCGAATAAACACGCAGCGCCCGCGATGCCATAGCAACGCGACACAGGCGTCATTCCGCGAACCCTAGTCGGCATTGGCGATTTCGGCCATAAGAATCTTTCAGCGCGGCAACTAGGCGAGGCCCGCCGGGCTTTACGTGGTTGCAATATGCAACGTTCAACCGCGCGCAACATAGCAATTGTGTAAGCCGCGGCGTTTTTTTTTGCGCGTAACGCGCAGCGGTGCCAGATTGTGCGCGACGCGACCGCACTGACCCTCAAGCATTCCAGGCGCAAATGCGCAGAACGACGAGCAATTGTGGGTGGGGCCACACTGGCAATGGCGCCGTTGACAGCCCGCAACCTTTCAGCATTGGCATCGTCGTTTCTGGGGCATTGCTCGCGACGGCTTGGGGCGCCTTCAGAACCACTGAGGCACTTGAGGGGTGCATGGGAGGACGGGCGCGTCGGCCCCGCATTGCTCGATGAACCGATGTTACCGGCCGAAATGGTTGATCGTTTGCCAGCTTGGGTGACGTGGTTCGCGCGCGCCCTGGGTCGGTTGACTGCTCGATCGGCGTTCTCGCGTTCGCGGTGTCGCTGTCATGCATTCGCGCCAAGCATGACTCATGCCATCCAGCCAAACAGTCAACTGGCCGCGCGACTGTCCAACAGGACCAAGCCACATACTTGCGCGCTCCGGCCCGCCGCCCCAACCAACCAACCGAACGAATTATCGTAATCGACAAACCGTGCCAAACCGACCAACCATCCGATACCGCATGTCTAACATACCCAACCTTTCAACCAACTCGCCCAGCCATCCAGCCCGACCAACCATTTCGATAAGCGAACGATTATAATAACGAAACCGATCGTGTTTATTTTGCCCATACCTCTTGTCCCTCACGCAATTAAGATGAGGAGGAGAGGACGGGACAAAACGGGCTTGGAGGAGGAGGAGTACAAGTCATTGGCTGTTGTTGCGCAGGGACATACACCCTGCCGTGCGGGAGGGAAAGCCGCCTGACGCGAAACAAAGGGTCAGAGGATCAGGAACGGAGGATGGAAGCTAGAGAATGCTTGGGGGCCCGGGGACAGGGGAGAAGAAGGCGGCGTCGCCATATTTGTAACATGAGGATGTTGCTACGGTGGGGGCCGGGGAGCACGTAGCAATGAGGCAGGATGCATGGGTAGCTCTAGCCACGGGACGGCGTGGATTGGGAGGATGCTCAGGGGAAGGATAAAGTTGCAGATGACCGAAGGACGTCGAGGCACGCTCGTTGCGGGTCCGCCTTGGTCCTGAACGCCTGATCAATTGTTCCTGAGACCTCGGTTCGGGACACCACCGTGCAATTGCCAGGGATATCGAGGGGAGATGGCGGAGGGCGTGCGAGGGAGAGAGTGAGAGGGAGAGGGTACGGACGTAACATAAGATGGATTAGCCATGTTGTTCACGAAAGGAAAGAGAGAACGTTGGATATACATAGAGTACCCATGGACGTACGACTAAACGTGGCACGACAGATGACTTGAGAAACGATAGTGGCATTGGCACGCATGCAGTTCAACGGTAACCGTGAACCCCAGATCGTTTTCGCCCACAGGCGTTGCCTCGAGTGTCTGAGCGCCTGGCGCCAATGTTGGAAACACGATGTGATAAGTAGCATACATACAGGCTGGCAGTACCAAGATAGCAGCGGGTCGCCATACTGGTTCACCGTCTCCGACGCCGTTTTTTCCGACGTCTGCGGCCTCGAGGGAATTCTGCCTCCCTCGCCCGTTCCAGGAAATGCTTGATACATGGAGACCGCCGTGGGCACTGATGATATTGGCTTCAACATAGGCGCCCCCGTGCTCCAAGTATCTTCGCTGCATTCCCTGACATATGTTGCTCTGTCTGCCCCCCACCCTGGGCCCGCCGGGTACTCATCAAGATGATCCCACTCTGGAGCCCAATCATCAAGCTCATCCATATCAGGAATGTCAGGATCCCCGCTGGTAACATTGGCCCACACCGAGGCCCACGCAGCAAAGTGTTCGCCCCTGCCCGCAGCTTTAAGACCTGTGCGACCGACTTGGTGTTTTCAGCGCAAGTAGATGGGAGCATAAGGAATGTCATGATGGAGGGCGGAATCAGGAGGACGAGGAGAGGTGAGGCGAGGTTGAGGCGAGGGTCGAGGAGGCGAGGGGAGGAGGAGGTTGGTGATGAGAGGAGGTGGTGATGGGGAAGAGACGGAGGAACATTGTTGAGGATGGAAGCGAACAGGGTGTAACAATTCATCTGGATATAGTGGGCTCGATGGGTTTATCCCGTTGCACCTTTGTACACCCAGTATTTCAGGAGCCTCTGCGCGGAATCCGAGGATCCAGCCACCGAAATCGATAAATCTTTGGTGCATGCCTTGCCATGGTCTGGGTGCGTACACTTCATCCGCCATGCTGTGATATTCCCGGCTTTGTTTTTCATTGGACGCATCCAGCAATCACCGTGAATGATCCTTCCGTCACTATCTCTACCATGATACTCTCTGGGGCCACCTTTGCGCTTCGTGTCGGGCCTCGCTGAGATGCCGCCACCGCCGCCACCTCCTCCGCCTCCTGGTCCTCCTTCTTCTCCAGCGCTGTCGCTGCTGCTACTGCTGCTGCTGCTGCTGCTAGAGCTGGAGCTGCCCGACTTGCCGCCGTCCTCCTCCGCCTCCCCTCCGGGCCCCGGGCTGCCGTCACGCCCGTCAGGCGAGCCGACGTCACCGCCGCCTGCGCCGCCCTCGCCACGGCCGCTGGCATTGTCCTCCTCTCCTTCAAAAAGGGGATCGTCCACGGCGCCGCCCTCTCCGCCGCCGCCGCCATCCCCCCCGCTAGGCAGAGCGTCGCCGCCCCCCTCGTTTGCCCCAGGAGCGCCCTCGAGGAGGACGCCGAGAAGGTCTTCCAAAGGAAGATCCCCGTCCTCGCCACGGCCTTCGCCCTCGGACATCTCACCTCCGCCGCCCCCGCCTCCGCCTCCACCTGGGCTGCTGTCGTGGCTGCCGCCGTCTCCTAGCCACTCGTCGCTGTCGTCAGCAATCGGCTGACGACCCCGCCTCCTCTGCTGCCGTCGTTTCGGTTTCGCCTTGGCCTTTGCTTTGGGCCGCTCTCCTGGAACCAGGGCCCAATCATCAAACGTGACGTCCTCAATCGGCTTTCTGGCTCGGCGTTCTGGGGGTTTCCACTCAGGGTCCAAGAGTGACTTGTACACCTTGTCAGACGTGAAATGCGGGACGATGTGCCTATGCGTCGAGGATTCCAGCAAGCAACGCAAGTACCCTGCACGGATATCATTGGCAGAAACACTTTTGAACCAACATATTTTCTCAGAGACACCAGGCCGATACGGGTTCTTCTTGGCGAAATACAAAATGTCGTCAGAGTCAGCAAAGCGGCATGACCAACCATCAGCCTTCATGCAACACATCAGTTCGTAAGGTGACAGGTCTTCCAAGGCAAGGTCTCTTCTCTCCAATACAGTCCGTTCGAAACTGGCTGATGCGACGGCCTGCAAAGACGCTCTCCCCCTTTCTGAAAATCCCACTGCCCCCTTGAGGGCCAGAGCGTTTTCCAGAACTTGTTTTTCACCCTCCCCATTCCCCCCACTCGGGCTCTCCTGGATTAGTCCTGAGCGCTGGGGGTCTGGAGGTGGGTGAGGAGTTCAGACTTGGAACTGTTAAGACGAAATTCGACGCCAGCTTGGCTCCACGGGGTCACGTCTGCCTGAGGATGCGTCCAAGATCGCATCCCCCTGTAGCGTGGGATATCCCAAGATGGCTCCGATGAGTGTCCAGAGTGCCTCTAGAGTGCTCGTCCTGGGGTGCAACTCCTAGGATCAACGTTGTATTTATTTGGGGTGGCATCTCCTAGATTTTATGTTGTTGACCCTTGAGCGTCCATCCTAACAGGCCTCCGATTATGCTGCGTCCAGTACCGGGGGCCGCCGACGCGACTAGGGAATGGCCCATGTCAGACCACGGGGGGCTAACTTCTTGGGAACTGACGTTCCAGGAGACGCTGACAAATCCACGCAAAACGAGAGGGCCTACCTTTCTCCTCGTCGCGACCCTCTTCCTCCTCCTCTCTACAATGCCCCATCCCCCATCTGCTTTGCTCATTCTCTATTTGAGGCGCATGGCATGTCCGCTGGGTGATCGCACGCGTCTCTCATCAAAGCGTCTCGCTGGGGCATCGTTCCGAAGGGAGTTGCTGGAGCTACGCAAAGCGTCACGCATTTGAATTCCCACATCCCACTATGCGTCACAGTCTGCTCGACCAGACCTGCCTCTGCCCACTCTACCAATTTCTTAACCTTGGGGCTGGCGTCATTCACGCGGTGGGACACGATACCATTTCCAGAATTCAAAATGTCTTGCAACACCTCTTCCCCGATAGGCCCACAATCTCTGCCAATGAATCTATACCCAACTGTCGAGGAACGCTTCCAGGATATCAGAGATTCTAAGTGAGCCATTTCTAGATTTGATATCGACATGATTGCGGGTACGTCCTCTGGCACGCCAACTCCCTGGATAACTGGGTCAAGGTTGATTGGGGAGCTGGTGAACTGAACAGTCTTGGAATCCTCATTGAACGAAAGCGCCTCATGAAGCGCAATTCCAATGTCGGAGGCCTGGAGAAAACCCGACGGGGCTCGCTTTTTCTGGGCTGGGTTGTGCACGACGATAGAGAACCAAACAGTTCCTGTCTTCACAGACGCCATCGGTGTCTCTGGCGCATTCACAGGGAATGCCTGGTGGGAAACAACCAACCGAGGATCGTCCCCCCCGCCCTCTGCCTCCTCACGGTAGAAGTGATCAGCAGCAGACGAGACCAGCATTGAAAACAATGTCTTGACAGAGTCCATAGGAAACGAACAAGAATAAACAAGATCTGAACCATCTCCCTCCTGCTCCAACTGCCGGCAGAAGAATTTGCGGGCCGCCGCGAGCAGGAGCTGGTCGTACTTCCTCGGCTGGATCCCGACGGCGTCGTCGCCGCCTCGCCCACGGCGGGCGCGGGTGGCACGGGGCAGGAGACAGGAGTAGGAGTCAACGATCGATCAAATCTTGATTGCCCCATAGCTTCACCCGCCCTTCCCCCCCGTCTCCCAGCCTCATCCTTTCCACCAATCCATTGCCAATCCCTCGCCCTCCCCCAACATCCCCTTCAAATTTGCCTCCGTTCTTGAATCAGCGCGCCGTGACAGGCGGGAGTAGGTGGATGAAGTAGCGAGCAATATGGTTGAAAGGTGCAGGGCAGATGAAGGAAAATGAGAGAGAGAAAGAGCGTAAGAAAGGTATGATGGGAGGGGACACCACTACGCGATAAACGCATGCAAATGACAACTTTCAGCAATAACAACACATGCTTGGCGGCCCGCCTTCCGGGACAGCAGCAACAGCGCTATCAGCATCATGTCCAGCAGGTTTGCCATCAGGCTCAGGGGGGAGAGGCTCGTCAAGAAGCGCAAGCAGCGGGGGGGCCGCAGCCGGGGGCGTCGGAGGTGCAGCCGCCGCCGCTGGCAGCGTTGTCATTGGAGACGCAGGCGCCGGCGAACCTCCCTCCAGCCCATTTCGATTGTCACCTCGCTCTGTGCTGTGCTGTGCGTGTTTGCTGCAGCTGCTACGCCTAGCACGTCCTACCAAGAAAGCTCCCTCCTCCCCCCCCTCTCCTCCCGCCCCCCCTCATCGCCTTCCTTCTCCCTCTCCGAGGGGCTCTTAATGAATTTCACGTTCGCGTTCTATCCCTCCTCGTCCTCCTCCTCCTCCTCCTCCTCCTCCTCCTCCCCGTCCTCCTCCTCCTCCTCCTCCTCCTCCATCGTCTCAGTACCCGTGTTGTCCGACCTCCTCCCTTTGCCCTCGCCCACCTCATCATCATTTCCCTCGCCTTCTTCCACTCCACGCCGTCGCATTCTCAAGCGATCCATTGTCCAAAGCTGATGCTTGCGATGGCAACTTCCCAGACCCGCTGGAACCAAGAGGAGTAACTGGGTTGATGAGCACAGTAGACAATCCCAGATCCAATCCAGGCGGTGCAGAAGGCGGCTCGGTAGAAACAGCTGGCCTGGAACGAAAGCTAGAATACCGATCGCTTCGATGCACGATCTTCCTCCAAATGGGATCCCAGTTATCTCTAGCCCACGAGCAAGCTGGATGATGATGCAACCCCAGCTTCTCCACAAGTACGGCAGGATTCCTTGCCCGAGAAACTATTGTCAAGAAATCCCTACTCCCGCCACGCAAAGAGCGAAGCTCTTTCACAACGTCTGGCAACCTCAACACAAGACTGTCATAAGGTTCACTTCGGCTTCTAGCTCCGCGAGTTCTCCTATTGACAGCGGCGTGGCCCCCTTCTACGCGCCTTTCCGTTGCAAAGGCCCAAAAGAATTTCGACGTGAAAGCATTCAGGTGCGGCAGATCGTCCTCGTGCGCACCCTCTAGGAAAGCCTCGGCCTCATCTTTCAAAGGCGCGGCCTGGAGCTGCCTGATAGCTGGATGTTGGCAGCTCGATTGCAAACACACCTTTAGAGCAGTCGAACGTTTGGCGTGGTCGAAATGAGCCGTGCCGTACAAGAGCAGAGGCGGTTCGCGCATGCACGACAGTTTGAGCACCAAGGTTAACAGCAAATGAGACCGTGCTTGCTCAAATTCACGATGCATTGCAGCATAATGTTCGTTACTAAGGCCCCCTTCCAGATCACCACGGAGCGAAAATGCAGTCAACGTGCACACGTTTGTAAAGCCTTGGAAGAAATCACCACAAGCAATTTCTGGAAGGGTGCACCCAGCGCACGGACAAGTTCTCCATCTGTCCTGGGCGGCCTTAGGAAAATCCTTCCAATTCAACTCGCGGTGGCATGGGCAACATTCAACAAAATCGAAACTCCAGCGAACAATGAAGTAAACCTTGTCAAGGCTGACCAACGTATTCCACCACTCAGGATCGGTGATGCACGAATCAACAACGTCCACCTTGACATGCTTGGACTTGCTGTCGCCAACAAATTTTGACTTGTCCCACCTGGATCTGAGAACATTCTTAATGGTGAAGATCTCACTGAGCGCAAAAGCAACTGTCCCCCACCGGTTTACATTCACCTTGGCATGGAACTTTTTCAAGGTGCCCTGCAAAACTACACCGACGGGGTCCTGGAAACACGTTTCACATAATCTTTCGCAACTGTCGTGTTCATACACCATCTTGCACACTTCCTGCAAGCCCTCAACAGCTGTCTGGAAACGCGGGCAGACATCCATGAGATCATTTGCAGCGTTGTGTAGAATGTGGAGACAGCCCGGGGTTGACAACGCATCTGTAAGTCCCACTTGCGGACACCGACGTGGTCCATCTGGGAGAACGTCCCAATCATCAACGAAATCCTGGCTCTCCCTCCTCACTCCCGTTCCTTTCCTTCATCCATTGTCCTCTCTTCTTCGTTCCTTCCAGAAGTGTTCTTCCTACGTCTAACCCTTCCCTCATTGCCGCTGTTGCCGTCGCCTGCGCCGTCGCCGTCGTTGACCCCACGGCCCGTTCGTCCTGTCCGTCGTCCACGGGCTCCAGGTAGGGAAATAGTTCTCTGGCGTCGATCGGTTTCACATAAGTAAGCCCGAACTCAACGCCCAAGTCTGTTGTGTTGGACACGAACTCCTTACAAAACGAGGCCCAGGTATCTAATGTTGTCCCAGACTCAAGAAAAAATGCATGCATTACAGCAGTGAACAGGTCGGCCAGTTTGGTGCGCCCACTGGCGAGTGGCAACAGAGGGAAATGATGCAGGGATACGTTTTTAGATATGCGTTCCATGAAATCCTTGTCATCCTGCAGGGGTGGGCTGTCTGTCGAGTTCTGGCTGAAGGCGAACCTGAAGGCATACCAGAAAACATGTAGGGACCCGTTTTGTGTTCGACGATTGTTTTACACATGTTATCGCACGCCGTTGTGCGCCAACGAGGGGGACGGGCCATTATGGCCGCTCACGTTGCCGGAGGTTTTCTACCAGGGCGGAGGGGAATTGAGAGAGTGGTGCAGGCGTGGGAGCGGGCGAGGAAGGGAAAAATGGATGTGGAATAAGGAGGGGGAGGTTTGGGCAAGAGGGGGATGGAGAACTGAAAGGGGCACGGGGGCAGGAGAGAGAATAGTAAATAGGAAATGCGATCCCTCTCAGGGCCTTGGGAGCACTCAGTCGCAAGGTCGCAGTCGATAATGGATGACCGGGAGGGGGGACAAGAGGAGGAAGAGGGAAAGAGGGAGAGGGAGAGAGAGAGGTGGAGAGGGAGGGAGGGAGAGGGAGAAGGAGAGCGAGAGAGAGATTGAGGAAGAAGCTGAGGAGGATTATGCATATTGAGGGTTATGTTCGTATGCTGATGGGGGGGCACCACATATGCGTAAGTTCCCTGGCGTCGCGATGAGACTGAACCACACAGTCAAGTGAGATACTCCGCATCATTATGTGTTCGAAATGCCTCTGGTGTTGCGTGCTAGAATCAGCCATCAAATACCGAGCGTTGGGGCCCTCGGTCGCCAGGGTATACCTCCTCCACAGCATAATACTTCCATCCAGAATCACACGCCAACGAGATATGGTCCTCCCTCACTAGCCCTTTGATACCTGGACCCCAGGAAGCCCCTGATATCGACAATCATCACCGATGGATCGAACGACCTCTAAAGCTCAACATGTGGATTGTTACGGATGTGTCACAACATCAACATCACGCTGCTACGCAACATGCTCTCACCGTCAACGTTGTGCTCACATGCTGATGCGAACGGCTACATACATTAGCACATATACATGTATTCATGCAAAATGGCAAACATAGTGACAAATGCTGGTGCAGACGTGCGTTGGATCCCGATCCCGCGGTCCCTTTGTTAGGTACAATCGCCCTTTGGGAGACTTCCAATATCTGCCGGACTCGCGTCCGAAGAGGAGCAGGCACCACAAGATCGGCTGCTCGCATCATGACATCTTTGATGCCATCGCCACCAGAATTCTTCAAACAACCACTCAAGAGCATGACGTGCCATAAATAGGATACGTGATAGACCATCTGTTTTGAACCCGTTGCGCTCGCAACGCTATCGGATTCATCCTCAGCGAATGCGAGGCACCGGGACCCCCCCTTGGAAAGAATGTCTGCCAAGTACCCAGCCGCATCGATCGATTCATGGAAACGTGCCAATTGCATGACCGCTCGTTCGAGTACAGAATAATCTAGCTGGCCGCTCTCAGAGGACGTGTCAATCGTTGAGGCCTGATTCTGCATGCATTCGATTGCAACGCGCAAAGCATCAGGATCAACTTCGATATCTCCCGGGGCGTGTGCTAAACAAAATGAAGGCGCAGGTCTTGGAAGGCTCGCTTCATCTATGTCCAACAATTTGAAATTCACGCGTGCTCCAGACGGTCCTCTCCTGCAAACCCCAGGGTCTCTCTGCAAGGATTCTAAACGAAGGTGTGGCACAAGAATTGATTTCCATCTGCCGGTAGAGCACAAGACAGCGTGATGCAACGGAAGGCGTATGCTGATCTCACTCGCACCGTCTGGTTTCCAACTCAACGTTTCTGGCAAGGCCGCGTGCAACCTCGGACCCTGCCCCTCCTCCAATGTCACAATCGTCCCAGTGTGTCGCGAGCTGCCACTAAACCGTTGAAATGGTTCCGGGGGGTCCAAGCAATGCGAATTGAGAATCTCAAAAACAATTGAATTTCCATCTTCGGCAGCCTCTGGAATCATATGGGTCCAAAACCGTAGCTGTTCAAGTTCACAGTCATTGAGCAAACACATTTTCGAATATCGCTTCAAGACACGTATTCTAGCATACCCATATATTGTTGTTTGTTCTTCTGCTTTGATGTTGTGCCAAGCTTCCCCTCTCATGTTCATCGTCATTGGCACATCGGTGTTGACGTGCAGCTTGGCACCCTTGTGTTTGAAGCGACGAGGCAGAGATGAGATCCATGCGAAAAACTCCATTGCCTGCGCCCGCCCTGTCCCGACCGCAGGCCTGAGCGGCCTGCAACGGGCGCCGCAAGAATGAGACGACCCTTGA
>CAUYUJ010010617.1:0-10000 GCA_963575745.1 Prorocentrum cordatum
GGTGGCATCCGAACCTTCTGACAAGGCCTTCTCCTTCTCACTTCCCCCCCTCGCCCGCCGCCGGACAGGGACTTCCCCGGACAAAATGTTCGTCCTGACTCGCTGTCTGACTGCCCCGAGGCGCGTGCCGGGCCACGCGAGCCCGAAAGCGGCGACCTCTTCTCCTCGGGACATGTTTTGCGTCCCGGCGGCAGTCCCCTGCAGGTGCGGCGTGACCTCAGCTCCAGGCGGGCCCTCAGTACGGCGAGCTCCGCAGCGCAGCCCTGGGGAGGAGTCAGCACGCGGCCGCGCTGGCGGCAAAAGGACAGGCGGATGGGCCGCTGGCACGGGTGCTGCAGCGGGCGCTGCGAGAACAGCGCCCGCAGCATGCTTGGAGCCCCCTTCACGTGACGCACAAGGATACACCTGGTACGATGCCTTTCGGTTGGAGACGCGCGTCCGACCTGAACGTGCAGTGCACCAGCGTGACGGCGCTTCGTTCGATGATCCTCAGGAGGGGCTTGTTGGCCCAAACGTGTGTTTGCCCATCGAGGACCTTCGAGAAGACGCAGGCGATGTAATGATCTACTGGATGGGCTGAAAGAGGTGAACCCACATCGGGCTAACACACGTCATGAGGATCATCGATCCGTTGCCCCAGCAGTACTCGGGGATGGACAGACCCCCCCTTAGCAAAACGTGGTTTGGTGAACACGACCCGAGGCCCAAACCTGGCGGGCGCACCCCTGGAAAATGACGGCCGCGGCGCCCCCATCGAGAACCGACAACGGACCATTCACGAATCGACGTGCCGCTGTTGGGGGTTCTGCCCACCCCCGAAACACACGTCCTGAGGATCATCGATTCGCTGCCCCGAGCAGCTCGGGAGCGGCCAAGAGGGGGGTGTCCAAGAGGGGGGGGTGCAAATCATGACCGGCGGCATGTGCGCGGCCCAGCGGGGGGCCAGGGACGTACTGAAACAAGAAGAGGCGCCATGAAATCTGGGGAGATACCATGGCCCCCGCCATGATATCCACCCCCCCTAGTCATCACCCCCCTCTTTTCCGCCCCCGAGCAGCACGGCCAAGACCGCTGGCAGCCGGGGTCCTGCTCGGCGACTCCCCGGAGCGCGCGCGGCGCCCCCCGCGGAGCCGCCGCGCACACGCCTCGAGAACCTGCCCCTGGGGCGAGGCCGACGTCGGGCACCCCACGCGGCACCCCCTCGTGAGCAGGTCTGCGGCCCCGAGGGCGACATGCTCGACCCGCGGCCCTGTGCAGGGCAATGGGTGTACAATTCGAGTACCGGCCAGACGACATGTGTGAAGCGTGAGCAGAATGCGGAACTGGGAATTCGGAAACATGCAACAGACGGGGGGGGAAGCGGGGGAAGGAGGGGGAAAAAGGGGGGGGGAGGAGGAGCTGCGAGGCATGGAAACACGTTTACGAGCACCTCGATTGGGCGACGGGCAGTGGCAGCGCCGAAGGTAGCAACAGTGGTCATGGTACTGTGCCAGGGGCTGTGCTCTGCGATGTGCCGCGCCGCACAGGTGGCGTGCCGGGGGGACGCGCCACTGAACGTGCCAGCGGACGTGACAGGGGACGTGCCAGCGCGCCGCGCGATGTGCCAGGGGGACGCGCCACGGGACCAGCCTGAACTGACTTGAACATCAAGCTCGAGCTGCCTGACGGCCCAACTCGCCCAGAGCCAGCTCAAGTCGAAGGTCGCAGAAGAAGCAATCAACTCGAGCTCAAGATCCGACTCAGTTCCGAAGCGGGACGAGACGACTCAAGGCGCAAGGCGCATGGACGCGCCACGGAATGCGTCGTCAGGGGTGCGCTCGGGGATGCGCTCGGGGACGTGTCAGGGGACGTGGCAAGGGACGCGCCACGGAACAGGCAGCGAAAGCTCCAGGGGACAAGCCAGGAAACGCGACAGAGGACGAGGCAAGGGGCGCGCCGAAGGGGGAGAGGCATGCGCCGTCCCGCTTTGGAGAGTTTAAAACCATGCGTTTTAACGCTTGTCCCGCTCTGGGGCGTTAGGAACCCACATGTTTCCACGCTTGTCCCGCTCTGGGGCGTGAGGAACCCATATGTGTTCACGCGTGTCCCGCTCGGGGGCGTCAGGAACCCGCGTGTTTTCACGCTTGTCCCGCTGTGAAGCGTTGCGATCCCATGTCTTGTGCCGCTTGTCCTGCCACGCGTTTTTAGCTTGTCCCGCCCTGGGGCGTTAGGAACCCACGCGTTCTCGCGCTTGTCCCGCTCAGGGGCGTTAGGAACCCATGCTGTTGACCACACCGCTCTGGGGCGTTAGAAACCCGCGTGTTGTCCCGCCTGTCCCGCCTTGAGGCGGTAGAATAGAAACCTCTGTTTTCACGCCTCTCCCGCTCTAGGGCGTTAGGAACCCATATGTGTTCACGCGTGTCCCGCCCTGGGACGTTAGGAACCCACGTGTTTTCACGCTTGTCCCGCTCTTTGGCATTAGGAGCTCACGTGTTTCCACACGCGTCCCGCTCTGTCTGAGGCGTTTCCACGCTTGTCCCGCTCGGGCGCGTAAGGGACCCACATCTTTTCGCGCTTGTCCCGCCCTGGGGCGTCAGGAACCCAGGCGTTTTCACGCTTGTTCCACTCTGGGGTTCTCACGCTTGTCCCGCTCTGAAGCGTCAGGAGCCCAAAAGTTGCCACAGCTGCCCCACCCCAGAGCAGGAGGAACCAGCGTGCTTGCATGCCTGTGCCGCCATGGGGCGCTGGGAACCCACGCGCTTTCACGCCTGTCCTGGTCTGAGGCGTCACGGCAGGAGGAGGAGGAGGAGGAGGAAGGAGGAGGAGGGATGAGGAAGGAGGAGGAGGAGGAGGAGGGACGAGGAGGAGGAGGGATGAGGAGGAGGAGGAGGGACGAGGAGGAGGAGGAGGAGGAGGAGGAGGAGGAGGAGGGGAGGAGGAGGAGGAGGAGGATGAGGAAGGAGGAGGAGGGATGAGGAAGGACGGAGAAGGAGGAGGAGGGAGGAAGGAGGGAGGAGGGGAGGAGGAGGAGGGAGGGAGGAGGAGCTGTCCTGCCCCGAGGGGCGTCCCCAGGAAGACCGCGGCGCCTTCACGCTTCTGTCCCCGCTCCCGGTGGGCCCGCTCGGCTCAGGCCCGCGCGTGATCGCGCGTGCCCCCGAATTGTCCCCCCCCCCCCCAACAAAAAAAAGCACCCGGGGCACTAGCCCCGGGGGCGCCGCAGCGCCCCCTCCCCCCGAACGTTGTGCAGCACGGTGCGCTCCGCTACGTGAGAGAGATCGTCAAACTTCTCGCGCGGGGGACGCGACGTCTCGGGGCGTGCACGCACGAAGGTACGGGGGGGGGCCCATTTGCTCACGTTCTGCAAAGAGCGGGGTCACGCCCGGGGAAGGGATATATGGTCCCGGGCTCCGGGCCCACGGGCTCCCCCCCCTCCCCCCCAGATGGTATGGTCCCAGGATTCCTCGGGCCCCCCCCCCAGATGGTATGGTCCCAGAGACGACGACGACGACGACGACGACGACGACGACGACGACGACGACGACGACGACGACGGCGACGACTACGACGACGGCGACGACGACGACGACGACGACCACGACGACGACGACGGCTGCGGCGGCGACGACGCCAGCGGCGGCGGCGGACCACGCTGTGTCCATTTGAGGGAAGACCTGCTGAGGAGGTACTTCAGGGGCCCACTCCAGAATCCCGTCCGAAACTCAGACATATTCAGATTCGCAGCCACCTGCAAGCTGATCCAGTCCCAGATAGCATGGCCACAGCATTGCATCAGGACCCTGGGGCACATGTCATCTAGGCGCAGCTCAAGCTCATCAGGAAGCTTCCAAGCGAGGGGCTCCACCAAGACGATTCCCACACGCTCAAGGGTAGCGTAGAGGGCCCCCAAGGGGCCGCGCACCAGAGTCCACGGGCTTTGTTTCCCAGACATCTCCGCACGGGCCGCCCCGAGCCTTCGAACAGGATCATGACGAGGAACAACTTGGCTCCAGAGAACCGTGGCAAAAGCATTGCTGGGCTCAAGCGTGGTCCTACAAATCAGATCCTAATTGAGCTGCGGTGCAAAAGCTACAGACACATGGCGACCCTTACCGCTGGTCTTGGCGTCCAAGGCCGCCGCGGCCTGCGAGCGAAGATGATCAAGCTCCTGCGCGGCAGTTCCCTGAACAGAGATCCCAAAAGCAACAGAGGTTCCCAGAGCAGCCCGCGCCACGATCGCAATCGTCTTCCTCCTTGCGGTCTCCTCCTCCTCCTCCTCCGCCTCCTCCTCCTCCGGCTCCTCCTCCTCCTCCTCTTCCTCATCCTCCTACCCCTCAAGGGGGAGAGGGGGGGGGGCACACTCCCCCTGGACAGGAGGAGGAAAGCTAGAAGAAGAGGGAGGAGAGGACGGACGGGGGGGAAGAGAGAAGAAGGCGAAGGGAGATCTTCGAGAGACGAAGGCGAAAGGAAGGGGAAAAGAGGACGAGTGCGAAGAAGCGAGGAAAAAGGAGGCGAATAATCCCTCCGTTGGGTCCAGCTACAAGTCAATGTCCGAACGTTGCGAACGAATCACGACAGGAGGAACGAGTCACGACGCTGCGAACGAACGAATCACGACGAACGCATCGAGGCGACGCTGCGAACAAATCACGATAGGATGGTCGGGTCCAGCTACAAGTCAGTGTCCGACGCGGGCAACGAACTCCACTAAGCCCACTGCTGTGGGCTCCACCCAGAGGCGACGAGAAGGAGCGAATAGCCCAGGGGCGGGCATTACACGCGTTCCCTGCGGAGCCTCGCCGAAGACGTGGACCATCGGCGCCCATGGACACGCGTACTGCTCCCCCCTGGGCCATTCGCCCCTATCGTCGCCTCCGAACCTCGTTTTGGACGCCTGACATGCGTACGGAAAAGATGGGCACAATGCCCATCAAAAAAAGCTGTCCCAAACCAGCAGCGGCCGCCTGTTAGGCAGGCGGCCTTCTATCTCGAATGGACACGGGCCGCGGCGGCGCGGACAGCGAGCCCTGCTCAAAATGAACAGGAACTGCTGTTGGGCATTTTAGCCATTCTTTCCGTACCCATCTCTGAGGGGCAACGATAGGGGGGATAGGCATAGGGGGGATGCATCGACCTGGAATCGACGATACATCGACGATACATCGCCGATAGATCGGCGATAGGCCCCCGATAGTGAATCCGCACCTTCCTGGGCGGGGTGGGGCTGTCGGGCCCCTATCGGCAACCACTGGGCGATGGGAGGTCGACGCGTCCCCCCCTGCGCCTGCTCGCCAGCCCGTCAGCCCCCGTCGTCGTCGCCAGCCACCGCGTCGACGCGGCCGCCGCCGTCGCCAGCCTTGGAGGCCTGGAAATTGGCACCAACACCAGCCCAGGGGGTTGCCTCCACAGGGGGAAGACGATGCTAGATTTCGGTGCTGGTGGTAATAGTTTGGCCACCCTGGAAGCCAGAATATTACCACCATCACCGAGATCGGGATCGTCCTCCCTCGGTGGAGGCACACCGCCGATCTTGGTGTTGGTGTCAACCTCTAGGCCTGCGCCAGCCGGCGCGTCGTCCTCGCCGCCGCCGCCGCCGGCCGGCACCCTCGCCCGCCCGTCAGGCCGCAGGGGCTGGCGCGCCGCCTCGCGTCGCCGGCGGCGCCTGGCGCCCCCCGCCGGCGCGGAGGGGCCCTTTTCTCTCTCTCTCTCTCTCTCTCTCTCTCTCTCGCTCTCTCTCTCTCTCTCGCTCTCTCTCTCGCTCTCTCTCTCTCTATATATATATAGACAGATACGTATTAATGTATTATCGCTCTCTCGCTCTCTCGCTCTCTCGCTCTCTCGCTCTCTCTCTCTCTCTCTCTCTCTCTCTCTCTCTCCCTCATCTATATATATATATGTATGCATACATTAATGTTTGTTTCGCTCTCTCGCTCTCTCTCTCTCTCTATATATATATATACATACACATAGATGTAAATATCTCATGATCCCTCTATTAAGATCTCTATGTTCTCTCTCTCTCTCTCTCGCTCTCCCTCTCTATTTATCTCATACTCTCTGTCTCTCTCCATATATATATATATCATTATATATGTATCTCTCCTCTCTCGAAGTATCTCTCTCAGCATCTCTCTCTCATTACCTCGTTCTCTCTATATATATATATATGTGTAAATCACTATGTGTCTCTCTATATATATATATATGTATCCCTCTTTTTCTCCCTCTTTCCCCCGTTATCTATCATTACCGCTCTCTCTGTATTTTCTCTCTCTCTCTCTCTCTCTCTAAACGAACTCTCACTGGTTCAGACGACGTGCGAAGCGTGATACGTACCGCACGAGACGAAGAAGTACACCGCACGCCGAGAAAGACAGCGAAGATGGCGTTGGACGTGATCCAGCCCCTCACGACCACAAAGAAGGCGGTCCTCAAGTGGCCCTCCGGTGCGCCCTGGGCCCAATCCATCGACAGGGCTGCTGCGCCGGGCCATTGGACAGACTCGGAAAGGGCACCGCAGCCTCAATTGAGTGCTCGGATACGGTGGGATCGCAGCACGCGCTTCTCCCTGCTAGGCCGCTTCACCGCAGCACCCAAACGGCCGTGGAGGTGTCGGGCGACCTCGGCATCGGAGGCGGCCAGTTGCGCCGCCGCCTGGCGCTCTATCTGAGTCTGGGTAGGGTCCCCACTATGCTGGCACTCCCAGCAAGCCCTTGAAAGAGGCGACAGCTTCGCGGATCGCAGCCCCCCAGGGATGGCGAGGTCCAATCTGAGTTCCAGTATGGCGTCTCTGTGCTGGACCCCCCAGCAGCCCTCGAAAGTGGCGACAGTTTCGCAGATCGCAACCTCCGAATATGGCGTCACTGTGCTGGTCCCCCCAGCAGCTTCGAAAGTGGCGACTAATTCGCATGTCGCAGCCCCCCAGGGATGGCGAGGTCAAATCTAAGTTCGCGTATGGCGCCACTGTGCTGGACCCCAAAAAGTCCTGGAAAGTGGCGACAGCTTCACAGAGCCCCCCAGGGATGGCGAGGTCCAACCTGAGTCTGGGTGGAGCGTCGCTGTGCTGCCCCCCGCCCCCCAGCAGCCATCGAAAGCGGCGACAGCTTAACAAATTGCAGCCCCCAGAGGGATGGCGAGGCCTCATCTGAGTCTGGGTGGGGCGACACTGTGCTGGAGAGGAGGAGGAGGAGGAGGAGGAGAAAGAGGAGGAGGAGGACCCTCGAAAGTGGCGACAGCTTTGCAGATCAAAGCCCCCCAGGGATGGCGAGGTCTAACTCAGGTCTGCATGGGGTGTCACTCCGCTAGACCCCCCCAGCAGCCCTCGAAAGTGGCACCAGTTTCGCAGATCGAAGCCCTCCCAGGGATGGCGAGATCAAATGTAGGCCTGGGTGGGGCGTCACTCCGCTGGAACTCCCAGCAGCCCTCGACAGTGGCGACCGCTTCGCCGATCGCAGCCCCCCAAGGGATGGCGAGGTCCAATCTGAATCTGTGTGGGGCGTCACTGTGCTGGCCCCCCCTCCCCCAGCAGCCCTCGAAAGTGGCACCAGTTTCGCAAATCAAAGCCCCCAACAGGGATGGCGAAGTCCAATCTGAGTTCGCGTATGCGTCACTGTGCTGGCCCCCCAGCAGCCCTCGAAAGAGGCGACAGCTTCGCAGATCGCAGCACCCAAGGGGGGAGGCGGGAGGGAGGCGGGAAGAAGGAGGACGCGGCCACTGTGCTCTATTGTTCAAAGCGAGAACCCAACGCAGAAATGTAACGAGAAAACGAAACAAACAAACAAAATCAAATCGTCGGAGGCACGTGTCGCCCAGTGCAGCACCCGGGCGGGCGTTCGCCGGGACGCAGAAGGACGTACTAACACGATCGGGCGTTCGCCGTGACGCAGAAGGACGTACTAGTACGATGTGTGCTCCTTGGAGGCGTGCGTCCGAACACGACCACTTAGTACAGCGATGTTGTAGCATATCGTTGCTCGAGCGGCATGGCCAGGAAGCGCCCGGCACGGAGCCTGTGCTGCAAGACTCCTCGAGGCGCGCGTCGCCCCCTGGGGTGCAGACGCACAAGCGCAGTGGCAGCGTGCTCGGGTGATGCCGCTTCGCCCGCGCCCTGCGGCGGCTCCCGAGGACTTTGGACGCCCGAAATGGGTGCGGAAAGAATGGGTACAGTGCCCAACAAAAAATGTTGTCCCGCACCAACAGCGGCCGCTGTTGGGCAGGCGGCCTTCTGTCTCGAATGGACACAGGCCGCGGCGGCGTGGACAGCGAGTCCTGTTCAAAATGAACCAGATCCGCTGTTGGGCATTGTACCCCTTCTTTCCGTGCCCATTCCGTTCGTGCAGGAGGAGGACCCGCAGAGGCTGGCCCCGCTGCCGCCGACTGCCAGCTGGCAACCCCTCGCTGCGAGCCCCGCCCGCCTGCGCACGCGGACCTCTGAGGACCGCCGCGGGCCGCCGCGGGCCGCCGCGGGCCGCCGCGGGGCGCGCCCAACCCGGCCCCCCCGCGGGGCCGCCGCGGGCCGCCGAGGGGTGCCGAGGGCCGCCGCGGGCCGCCGAGGGCCGCCGAGGGCCGCCGAGGGCGCGCCCAGCCCGGCCCCCCCGCGGGGCCGCCGCGGGCCGCCGAGGGCCGCCGAGGGCCGCCGAGGGCGCGCCCAGCCCGGCCCCCCCGCCCCCGCCGGCGGCGCCGTACATGCCGGCCATGACCGTCCCAGCTGCGGCGCGGCAGCCGCAGGGGAGGGGCGGGGCGGTGGGCGGGCGGAGAGGGGCCCGGCGCTCTCTCGGCCCCGAGCTCCGAGGGCACGGCTGCGTCGGTCGCGGCGCTCTGCTGGCACTGCAGCCCCGGGGGAGCGCCCCACCGCAAGCACACGGCACCACCCCACCTACGGCCCCACGGGGCTCAGCGTATACTAGTGAAGGGGCCCTGGGACACACAAATAAATACACACAAATAAAAAGATTCCCCATGTTTTCCCATATTTTCTGGGTTTTTGTCTTCCCCCCCACTTCCCATATTTTCCCATATTTTCCTGGGAGTGGACGATTAATTGTGTCTGTGTGTTTTTTTCCCTCCTGAACTAGGAAATCTGGGGTGGGCTTTCGCGTGGCATACGCTACGGCCCCGATGGGCCGTCGCGCAACATGGAGGGCCGTAGGTGGGGTGGTGTCGTTTGTTCTTGGGTCGATTCGGGGCCTGGAGCCGTCAAACATGGATCCGGGACGCAAAGCTGTCCCCAGGGAAGGGGTCGAAAGCTCTGGCGCCGCGAATGGAATAATCACATCGGCGGATGGCTGGGGAGGCACGACGGACCCTGACCCTCTAGAGAGCAAAACCGCAGGCCTCTGCACCTGTAGACCGGTCAGGACTGCTTCAAACCTCGGCTGGGATTGAGAGTCGAAGGTCCTGGTGGCACGGGAGGATCAGGGTGCTTCTGCGCGTCGTTTGCCCCTGCTGGGCCTCGAAAGGCCCCGAAGGCTTTGCAGGTTTGCACACGTTTCTGCTGCGTCCTTCGGGTCTCGAGAAGCCTCTCTGGGGCGTCCGAGCGCATCCAGGGACCTGTGGGAGCCCCTGGAGGCTCTCGGGAGACGCCCCTGGAGCCCTCTGGGCAAGGGCTGGGACAACAGGCACCACAATCAGAGAAACTATGGATTCAGTTTGTGTCGGGGTTTCGGTTTTCTGACATGCCTGGCGGCCCATAGGGGCCAGACGGATCGCGAGGAGGCGGAGGAGGAGGAGGAGGAGGAGGAGGAGGAGGAGGAGGACGAGGGGCCACCTGTGGTTGTGGTTCCTCGCGTTTCTCTGGCCTGCCTCTCTCCCCTCCCCCTCCCCCCTCTCTCCCTAACCCCCCTCCCTCCTCCTCCCCCCGCCCCTCCCCCCGAAATGGGACGAGTTGCAACCGACTTGTCCCAATTCCAACCGTTCGGAGCGAATTGCAACCAGAAATGGGACCAAGTACAACCATGGGATCTTCAGAAGTACTTCTTTCTTCTTCAGAAGTACGTCTTTCCTCTTCAGAAGTACTTCTTTCTTC
>CAUYUJ010010617.1:15000-22500 GCA_963575745.1 Prorocentrum cordatum
CGTTTAGGCAGTTTCGCACCGCGGAAAAGGCCCAGAGGAACGGGGAGGAACGCACAAAAATTCACATACCCGAAAACATAGGTGACCTTGCATTTCGGTCAGAAATTCCAAGACAGCGTCGGTTGTAGCAAATTCCGCTAAACAATATACTCTAACATGTTAGGCTTCTCCGCTGCCGCGGAAGACGCCCGGAGGAGCCGGCGGGGAGGGGCGCGCAAGAATTCGCCCACCCAAAAACATAGACAAGTGCTTCTGTTTTTCGGCCAGAGATTCCAAAACAGCGTCGGTTATACCATTTTCGGCTAAAAGAACTGATAAAAATTTAAGCATTTTCGCTACCGCCTGGGGGCACAAGACGTCACATACCCAAAAACACAAGCACTTACCCTTGATTTTCGGTCAGAAAAACAAGGGCCGCGTCGGCTTAGCATTTTCGGCTAGAAAAAATAGCCTCAACTTTTAGGCCTTTTCGCTACCGCCGAGGGGCCCAGAGGAGCGGGGAGGAGCGCGCGAGAACTCACATACTTAAGAACATGAGCGAATACCGAGTGTTTGTCCTTCGAAATTCGGCGACGACGCCCTGAATAGTCTAAAATGTTTATGCCTTTTCGCTACCGCCAAGGGGCCCAGAGGTGCGGGGAGGAGCACGCGAGAACTCACACACCTAAAAACACATGCAAATACTTATGTGTTTCATCCGAAATTCGGGGACAGCGTCCTTTCAGCACTCTCGCGTAATACTCTAAAACAATTTTTTCGCAACCGCCAAGGGGGTGCCAGAGAGGCGGGGCGGAGGAGCCCGAATCAATCCAGGCCATACCCACGCGCCTTTCAAAGTTCCAAAGACGGCCGCGCGTACACGGTAAAACCGCGCATCGTTGACGCCAGAGCTTCTTTAAAGCATCTGGGTTCTAAAAAAGAGGGCGGCGACGCAAGCCGAACCGAGGCCGGGGCAGGTCACAAGGGCTTCATTGGCACCTGTGGGACTGGCGGAATCAGCACCTCGAATACGCAACTCACAGAGCAAAAACCTAATATCCGAACATGACGCGGGCATTATTCATGATCCGCGTGGCTTGCCCTGGGCCGAGGCTCGCGGGGCGCGGCGCGCCGCCCGCCGCTTTGCTCCACGGCAGCACCTTCAGAAGTTCACTTGCGCACCCCCGGACCGTGATCTGCCCATTGTCGAAGCGGCGGCGCAGAGCCTTCAGCTTGGCAATGCCGCCGCGGTCGAAACTCATCTTCTGGAGCAAGCTCTTCCTGCCGTTGACTTTGACGCGGCCGCTGCTTGAAGAGAGGAGGCGCTTGGCGGCCGCCGCCCCGTGCGTGCGCTTCACGCGGCGGTAATTCGCCTCCTTTTCCGCGCGCGCCACTGCGAGACCCTCCCAAAGCCGATGAACGGTCATATCCTTCTCCAGCTCGACATGAGCAAACACGATCCTCCGCACAAATTTCTCTGCTGGGTTCGGCTGGTGTTTGTACAGCGCAGGCATATCAGTGGCGATGATCTCTATGCCCCTCTTCTTGGCCATCTCGAACAAATCTTCATTCGCATGGGAGCTGCGGGCGACAGCCCTAGCATTTTCCACCAAAATAGTTTTGATCTTCCGCTTGGTCGCCTCGGCCACCAGCTTCTTGAACCCCTGCCGCGATCCTGCTGGCAGGCTCCCGCTGACCACCTCGGATATTCCGCCTACTATCTTGTGCGAATTGCTGACGGCGAATCTGCTCACGGCCTCCCTCTGCCTGACGACGCCCCCGCGGTCTCGATTTTCTCGGGAGCTGACTCTGATGTAACTGAGTGCGGCTTGTGGCTTCTTCTTGCCCACGGTGCGCTTGACGCCTGGGCGAGTCATCCCCATTGATGTTCGGGAACGGTGGTTTCAGGCAAGGCTCAGAGCTCGTGCGAGGCAGGAGCCAAAATCTGCAAACTGCAACATAAGAAACAACGGGGGGTGAGAGGAGAGCGCGGGGTGCGATGAGGACAAAGGGGGGCACAGGGCTGGCGGCCAGACATTTCGCAGTCTGGTCGTTGAAAGATCGACTTGAACGTCGGAGAACGCGTGGGTTTCTTCCATCATCTGGGGGGGCTGGCGGAATGGCGCGAGCCCCTGAGCATTGAGCCTCCTGGGGGGCGCGGGCACTGGAGGGGGGTGGGGAGGCGGCCTGGCGAGGAGGAGGAGGAGGAGGAAGATGAGGGGCATGATGATGGGCGGGCGAGGGGGAGTAGGCGGGCGAGAAGGAAAAGGAGGAGGAAGAGCCTTGGGACGACGAGCAACGACGAAGACGACGCTGACAACGAATGTTTCGATTCTGACTCCCTCTTTCGGGGGGGTGGTATGTGTGCCTGGGGTCAGGCCGCAACTTGTATACAGAGTTCCTGTCACTTTGGCATTGTTTGGTTGTGTATGGGTGGAGGCCTTCGGCAGCACCTTGTAAACGGGGTTCTTGTCACTGTGGCGTTGTTTGGTGGTGTGTGTAGGTGGAGGCATTCGGCCGCACCTTGGAAAGCGGGCTCTAGTCACTGTGGCGTTGTTTGATCATGCGTGGGTGGAGGCCCCGGGCCGCAACCTGGAAAGAGGGGCGGAGGCGACGATGACGACGAAAGCCGACGACGACGACGACGGCGACGGCGGTGGCGACGGCGAACGGTTTGTAATTCCTATGGTGCTCAGCGTCTGGTAATTGGATTGATGCTTGATTTCAGCGGTGCTCACAGCGTCTGGCAATGCCCATGGTGCTCACAAGGGTCCGTGATCCCCGTGGTGCTCGCAATGGTTTGTAAGTCCAGTGGTGCCCACAGCGTCTGGCAATTGCAATGTGGCTCACAGTGGGTCGGAATTCAAGCGGCGTCCACAGCGTCTGTCAATTTCAATGGCGCTCGAAGGGGCTCGTGAGTTCAGTGGCGTTTACGTTGGTTTGAAATTCCAATCGTGTTCCAGCGTCCAATAAATTGCGGTGGCCACGGGGGGGCGCAAGATGGCACCCAGACGGTTCCAATATTACCTAAAGGCGGCCCCAAGTGGCCAAAAGACGGTTCCAGACAGTGGGTCGTAATTCCAGTGGATCTCACAGCGTCTGCCAATGCCCATTGTGCTCACAAGGGTCAGTGATTCCAGTGGTGCTCGCAGCGGTTTGCAAGTCCAGTGGTGCTCACGACGCTTCCTAATGTCAGTGGTGTTTGTTCCCACTGGTGTTCACAGGGCTCGTGAGTTCAGTGTTGCTCACGTTGGTTCGCGATTCCAGTGGTGCTTCCAGCGTCAATTGCTTGCGATTGTGCTTACACTGAGCCGTAATCTCAGGTGCATTCACAGCGTCTGCGGCCAAACTCTGAAACACCCACTGTTGAGTGGTCTAGGCCCAGCCCTCCCACAACCTTTCGGCTCAAATTCGCAGCGATGAGCCGCGGCAGTCCCTGGCTTGTTTCCTGCCGCCACCAGGGCAATGGCCCGCAGCTCTGGTCGCGAGATGGTTGAGATTGCGAGGCTTCGTTTTTTTTTTTTTTTCGGGTTTCGGTTTCGTTTTTTTTTTTTTTTTTTTTTTTGTTTTTTTTTTTTTTTTCCTCGGGAGCCAATCCAAGGAGTTCATCGCCCATTTGGCAAGAGCAACGGTTTCAGAGGTGGGCGCCTTCCCCCGAGGCACGAAGGCCCACGCAGAAGGCATTCGCACACCACCAACACGCCAGGCCAGGGCCACCCTGGCCCCTGGCACGGGGCACGGGCCCTCCTGGCCTAGGCCAGGCGGGCTTGTGCGCCAGCCTAACGCCCAAATAAGCCCTGGCCAGGCGTGGTGGTATTGTACGGGCGCCTCCCGCGGAAGGCCTCCCTCACGGAGTCTGTGATGCGTTCGGCAAGCGCTGGCGGCCCCGACGGGTACAGTCGCCTCCTCGCACACCTGCCGAAACCTGCAATCGACATGATGCTGGCCGGCAAGCGTGGCAGAACGAAGACAGAGTCCATCCGACGTTTTGCTCTCGGCGCCATTGGTGGAGATGGCGCCAGCTCCGCGGGTGCAACGCAATCGCCTGTCCATGCTAGCGTGGGCCACCAAGCCATAGTGCCGCTTGCAGAGCACTGTGCCCTCAACTGCCAGCTGGCCCCCGCACATCCGCGCAAGAAGCGCAAGTTGTTCAAGCTGTGGTACAGGCTGGGCAAACGCAAGGAAGCATCGGAGAAAGTGAGGCGCCATCTGAGAACAGTTCTGTCGGGGAAAACAGCTGAGGAGCTCGCGGCCACCACAGTGGGGCAGATTCATTCTGCAGTGGCGCTCAAATTAGGCATGCCCTTCAGCCACATCAGGCATAGGAATGTATACGTATTCTTCCATTCGAGGTTGTCCTCGGAGCTGCGGAAGTGCAAGCGGCTGCAGAAGCGCACCAAGCCTCGCAAGAAGGCTACCCAGTACTCGTTCGACCCACTCGCGGCGCAGCGATGGAAGGAACAGAAGGCAATGTGGGAGGAGGACCACTGGCCTTTCAAGTACGCGCAGCTGCCCTAGAGGGCACTTTTGCCTCAGATCGCGCGTCCTGCAACAACGTTCTAGTTTCAGCCTTTGCAGCGGTAGCGCGGCTGATGGATACCGTTTTAGGCCACGCAACATACATTAAACACATTCATGGTCATCTCAAACTGCGAAGGCCCCTATTCACCCACCGCCCACCACCCACCATCCACCACCCACCCACCCACCGCCCAACCACCACCCACCAACCCACGCACCCACCCCGCACCCCCCGCACCAACCCACCACCTACCCACACACCCACCCACCCCACACACACACACCCATCCACCACCCACCCACCACCCGCCCACACATCCACCCACCCACCGTCCCACCACCCACCCACCACCCACCCACCATCCACCACCCAACCACCCACCCACCACCACCCACCCCCGACCCCCACCCGACATTACGCACCACTCCACCATCACACCCACCATCCACCCACCGCCCACCCATCCCCCACCCACCACCCAGCCACCACCCACCACACTCCACCCACCCACTCGCCACCCACCACCCACCCACCCACCGTCCACCCACCATCCAGCGGCAATCGAAGGCAGTTTCGGTGCGTTTGGCTTCCAAGTGGCCGAGGGAGTCTCACGCGGGAGCTCTCTTCCTAAGGACTCCGCCACTACGATGATTTCAGACGGTCGTTGGAAACAGAAAGCTGTCGTCATTCTTGTGCCCCCAGGGGTGCCATTGGTGGGGTCTCACGGGGCAGATTGTGTCTGAGTGACAGTGGAGGTATTGTCAGGCGACAGACTTCTCCCAAATGAGTCCGCAGCGTATTTTTAAACTTCGGATGGCCATCGGAAATACGAACTGCCATTACTGTTGGGCCTCTCCAGCTTCAACCACAGAGAATCTCACGCGGGAGCGGATCTGCCTTGGGGTCCGGTTGGGCGTTCCTCGGTTGATTTTGGACCCATCTTGGCGGCCTCCTCCTCTTCCTGCTCCTCCTGCTCCTGCTCCTCCGTCTCTGCGTCCTCATCCTCCTCGTCCTCGTCCTCCTCCCCCTCCTCCTCCTCCTCCTCCTCCATCCCCCTTCCCCCTCCTCTTCTTTTTTTGGATTCGCCTAGCTGCCAGCGCTGATTTGGCAGATGCTTCGCTTACTTTTCCGCTCATGGTGTGCGTTTCCACAAGACTTCGCTGTTGTGCAGTCTTGGGGCCATGCCCATGCTCATGCCTCAGCTTCTGGCGCTCAAGATCAGCCGCGTCGGATTTCACTGTTGCGGCTTCCTTTTGCCCTCGGACATGCCGCCCGCGAAAGTCAGCCCCAAGGCCAAGGGCGCGCTCGCGCGCTTCGGCATCGGGGCGACGGGGGGGGGCAAGACCTTCGACAGCAAGGCAATTGCGCAGGCCGTCATGGAGTGCGCTCGCAATGGCACTCTCCAGGCCACCATCGCGGAGGCGGCGAGCTACGCATCCCAGCGCGTTTCGGCAGACGTCGTTGGGGCCAACTCTACCTGCGTCGCTCCGCCCGAGAAGATTCACGAGGTGATGAGGGCCTCAAAGCAAGCGACAGTCACCAGTGCGGCTTCCCTCGGCATGCTCGACCTGAACCACAATGCGTGCAGCGCTGTCGACGTCGCCCGTATCATTTTCATGTTCCAGGAGCACAACGACAGCTTGGCCTTCAAACGGGCTGTCGGGACCATTTCCATCAACTACGACACTATCGTCCACGGATTTCAGAAGCTGCAGAGGCTTGACAAGGATGCCGAGGTACACGCTTTGATGTTGCTCCTTTATTACACAAAGGACGATGCGATTGCCGCTGAATGTCAGGACTTGCACTTCGAGTACGTGCGAGCGGGCACTGGCTCCAAGGCAACCACTTACACGCTTTCCCTCATCAATGCCGAGGAGAAGAAGCGGCAGGCCTCTCCCTCCTCCTCCTCCTCCTCCTCTCGATGCTATCAGCCCCCCGCACCTCGCCTCCCTCCGAGGTCATCGGGCTGTCTGCCTGGCGGCGCATGGTGTTCTACAGCGACCTGTCCGCGAAAGCGGCTCGTGAGGACCGGTTTCCAGAGAGCAAGGGCGAGGGTGACAGATTGCTGAAAGTTTTGCAGCAGGACGGCGTTCCCGATTCGAACCTGGACGACAACACTGTGAAACGCTACCTATCCCTGGGCAGCCGCATCAAGAAACACATGGTGTTGCTGATGACGTGGGAAGCGTGCCACCAACGCGATTCCCTGCTCGACAACCTCATGAACTTGCGAAATGCGTTTGGAGCAAGCGACAACGAGGACGACGCGGCACTCATTCTGCGGGAGCTGTTCTTGCAACAGCGCGCAGGCGTTCGGAAGCAGCTCCAATACAAGAACAACAGGAAGGACCCGCGGACCACTGCGAACGTTGCCAAGGCCATCCTGCTCAAACGCAACATATTTTCGTTCTTGGCCGCCGAGCTCCCCATGCTTGCCGACGAGGTCTCCCACTACAGCAGCGACGAGTACGCGAGGACGATGTGGGGCGTGACGCCAGATGGCATCAAGGTTGCCGACAAGGATCAGGATATGTCCGACAGCGACGGCGAGACCGATCGCGTGGATATGAACCCTGAGGAGGCGTCGTCTCCTCCACTTTGCCCGTCCTTTTCCTCCACCTCCTGCTCTTCCTTTTTCTCCTCCTCCTCTTCCTCCTTCCCCCCTCCCCCCTTGAAATGTGTGTGATCATCAGCGGTGGATATGGTAAGCCTTTGGTCCAGACATCCCGCGCGGAATGCGGATGCTGCGGATGCTCGGATTACCCTACAGCGTCAACACTTAAGGGATACTTCGGGTGCAATGGCCCTGGGCGCGGGGATGCGGATGCTGCGGGTTGCCCTGCAGCGTCGACACTATGCGGAAAACAGTCTAAGCACTGCCTTTAATCAAGGATAGGCCGGCACGCCCAAATTTGAAAAGAGAAGGGGAACGGAGAGAAGAAGAGGAGGAGGAGGAAGGAGGAGGCGAGGGAAAAGAGGGACTGATACCAAATACC
>CAUYUJ010010618.1:0-25000 GCA_963575745.1 Prorocentrum cordatum
CATCACCATCACCATCACCATCACCATCACCATCATCATCATCATCATCATCATCATCATCATCATCAGCATCATCATCATCAGCATCATCATCAGCATCATCGTCAGCAGCAGCATCAGCATCAGCATCAGCATCAGCATCAGCATCATCAGCATCATCATCATCATCAGCAGCAGCATCAGCATCAGCATCATCATCAACATCATCATCGGCATCACCACCACCACCACCACCATCGTCAAAATCATCATCCTCATCATCGTCATTATCATCATCATGATCATCAGCATCATCAGCAGCAGCATCATCATCATCATCAGCATCATCATCAGCATAATCATCATCATCATCATCATCAGCAGCATAATCAGCAACACCATCCTCATCGTCAACAACAGAATCATCATCACCATCACCATCACCATCATCATCATCATCAGCATCATCATCTTCAGCAGCAGCATCATCAACATCATCATCATCAGCATCATCACCATCATCATCATCATCATCATCATGATCGTCAGCATCATCATCAGCATCATCATCAGCAACATCATCATCAGCTTCATCATCATCATCATCATCAGCATCATCATCATCATAATCATCATCAGCAGCAGCATCAACGTCATCGTCGTCATCATCAGCATTGTCGTCAGCAGCAGCATCACAATCATCATCATTATCATCATCAGCAGCAGCATCAGCATCATCAATCATCATCAGCATAATAATGATGCCAGAGAAAATCCAATCATGGTCTGTCTCGGGCTATGGGGCCATGGGCTGTAGGTATGTAGGGCTATAGGGCTCTGGGGCTATAGGGCTATGGGGCTGTCGGGCTATAGGGCTATAGGGCTCTAGGGCTATAGGGCTATAGGGCTATAGGGCTATGGGGCTATAAGGCTATGATGCTATAGGGCTATAGGGCTATAAGGCTATGGGGCACCCAGGCGTGCCGCCGAAATCGGCGCCCCACCTCACCCAACCACATGAATCCGCTAGGACCCCTACAAAGGCAAGCTCTGATTGGGGAATAATAATAATAATAAGCATCATCATCATCATCATCATCATCATCATCAGCATCATCATCATCCTCGTCATCATCATCATCATCAGCAGCAGCAGCATCAACATCATCATCATCACCACCACCATCATCAGCATCATCAGCATCATCATCATCATCATCAGCATGATCATCATCAGCATCGTCATCAGCATCATCAGCATCATCATCAACATCATCATCATCATCATCATCATCATCATCATCATCATCATCATCATCACTATCATCAGCATCATCATCAGCATCGTCATCATCATCATCATCATCATCATCATCATCAGCAGCATCATCATCGTAACCATCATCATCACCATCATACATCAGCAGCAGCATCATCATCATCATCACCATCATCATCATCATCATCATCATCATCATCATCATCATCGTCATCATCATCAGTACCATCAGCATCGTCATCATCATCATCAACCTCATCCTCGTCAGCATCATCATCAGCATCATCAACAGCAGCATCATCAGCATGATCATCATCATCATCGTCATCATCGTCAGCTTCATCATCAGCAGCATCATCATCACCATCATCACCATCATCACCATCATCATCTTCATCGTCATCATCATGATCAGCATCATCAGCAGCATCAAGATCCTCACCACCGCCGTCGTCCTCGACGTCATCATGATCATCAGCAGCAGTATCAGTTGCAGCAGCATCATCATCATCATCAGCATCAGAATCATCTGCATCAGCATAATCCTCATCATCATCAGCATTAGTATCATCATCATCAGCATCAGCATTATCAGCAGCATCATCGTGATCAGCATCGTGATCATCATCAGCATCATCAGCATCATCAGCAGCAGCAACAGCAACAGCATCAGTGTCATCAGCATCGTTAGCATCGTCATCACCGTCATCATCAGATTCGTCCTCTTCATCAGCATCATGATCGCCATCATCGTCATCACAAGCATCAGCATAAGCATCATTAGCATCACCCGCATCATGATCGTCTTCATCGTCGGCGTAGTCACAATCATCATCACCAGTAGCAGCAGCAGCGTCGTCATCAGTAGTATCATCAGCATCAACAATATCATCAGCATCGTCATCATCAGCAGCAGCATCAACACCATCAGCATCATCGTCATAATCAGCATCAACATCATGTTCATCATCATCATAATCATCATCATCATCATCATCATCATCATCATCATCATCATCATAACCAGAACCATCATCAGCATCAGTATCATCGTCGTCATCATCATCAGCACCACCCCTCCTCCTCCCCCTTCTCCTAATCCTTCTCCTCCTTCACCTCCTCCTCCTCCTCATCCTCCTCCTCCTCCTGGGTCCTCCTCATCCTCATCCTCCTCCTCCTCCTCCTCCTCCTCCTCCTCCTCCTCCTTCTCCTCCTCCTCCTCCTCCTGCTCCTCCTCGTCCTCATCCTCCTCCTCCTCCTCCTGCTCATCCTCCTCCTGCTCCTCCCACCCTCCCTCCCTCCCTCCTTCGTTCTCTGCCTCCCTCCCTCCCGCCCTCCCGCCTCCTCCTTTCAGGGATGAGGCTGGGCGAGAGGAGGCAAAAACAAATACCGCCCGCGAGGGCGCCTGAAGCAGCGGCCGTCCTGCCAGCGGGGGCTCGCGCTGGGGGGATTGCGCGCGCAAGCGCGCCCTGGAACTACCGCCCTGCGGGGGCCGCGCGCCCTAGCTACAAGAGGACAACAGCAACAGCGACGACGACGACGACAAAGACGACGACGACGACGACGACAACGACCACGACAACGACGACGACAAAGACAAAGACAAAGACAAAGACGACAAAGACAAAGACGACGACGACGGCGACGACGACGACGTTGGCGACGACGATGGCGGCGGGGGCGAAGACGACTACGGCGGCGGAGTCGGCGCGACGGGGCACCCTGGAGGCAGGCAGGGTTTCTCGGCATGGGCTTCCTGTGTAGATTCTCGGCGTTACAGAGCATCAGCCAGAAGGCATCAACTATGGTTAGGTCGGACATGTCCTCCTACAGGCAGATTTTGGACGAATCGAAAAATCAAAAATAACCAAAAATTCGCCGACCTTGTCGGCGTGTGACAGGGGCTGTTCTGTCGCCATCGCCGTCGCTGCCGCCGTCGCGTCGCCGCCTCCATCACGTCCCCTCCTTCCCCTGAGTCCGTCGCCGCTCTCCCCCATTTCCTTTGGCCCTCGTCCTCAAGCACGCCAGCCAAAGCGAAATACACCAGCCCATCCACAGCGAAATTAAGCAACTTTGTCAGTGAGTCGAAAGGAAGCCCCTTCCCTTTGATCCCTTCCCCGCGAAGGGGGGGGTCCCGGGGGGTGGTCCTAGGAGGGTCCCGGGGGATGGTCCCGGGGGGTGGTCCCGGGTCAGAATACCACCCTACCAGGGCGTGTCGGCAGGGCCGAGGCCTCCAGGGTCGCCGGCACCGGCCGTAAGGCCTTCGCAGTAGGTATTGAAAAAACACGAGAAATCGTCACCTGGCAATTTTTCACTATTCTTGAAAACTCCTCCTGTAAAAGGTCATGCCCGACTCAACACTTCTGGGCACCAACAATGGGGCACCATGTGCCACCGGCCATAAAGCACCAACCAGAGCGAGCCATAGGTCACCGACCACAAGGCACCAACCATAGATCACGAGTCATGTAAGGCGCCAACCGTCGGGCATCAAGGGTATGAATAGCCTGCTGTTTGGGGGCGGCGTTGTGGCACCGTGTAAACATGTGCAACAGCTTTACGGATAGAGCTAGAAAGTCCAGGGTTCGCTAGGGACTGGTCCCCTTTCAAACCAGCCGAAACTCTCCCGAAACCCTCCGAAAACCCTCCAGGAAGGGTTCTGAGGGCTTTTCGGAGGGTTTCGGGAGGGTCTCGAAGGGTTTTCGACGTTTGGGTGGAAGCCAGTCCATAGCGAACCTCGGACTTTCTAAGGATAGAGGCCTCTTCCTGTTTGATTCAGGGCTGTCGCTGGGCACGCTTCGAACTTCGTAATCATACCTCTTGGCAGTTTGGGATAGAAGGATGGAAGGGCGGGTCATGTTCAACACGGTGGTTTCGCCTAAATGGTGGACCAATGGTGCGCTCGTCTTTTAAGGGGGCGCTTTCCGCAGTGAAGAGGGATACGTCTATTTACGGGGAGGGAACCTGGGACTGGAGGGTATAGTGCAGCATTGTGATGCATCTTGGGTTTCCTTTTCTCATCGCATCGTGGGTCTACCTTTCTCGTCCTCCTGCCCCTCCTGAGGCAGCCACGCTGGTCGAGGACGGCGAGATCCACCCTCGATGGCCGCCAGGCTGCCAGATCCCCCTCTCGCCGCCGTCCCCGCCGTCGCCACGTTCGCCATGGTCGGCGGCGGCTGTGTCGGCGTCGGCGTCGGCGGTCGGTCGGCGTCGGCGACGTCGTCAGCGCCAGCGTCGGCAGCAGCGTCGGTGTCGTCGTGGGCGTCGGCGTCGGCATCTTCGCTGGCGGCGTCGTCCTCCTCGTCGTCGGCGTCGGCACCTCCGTCGGCGGCGTCCGCGTCGGCGGCGCGGCCGCCGGCTCCTGGAAGTCCTTGCACCACTCGGTCGTCCTCGGCCTGCCGCCGAAGCCGTCCGGCGCCCGCCCCGCCGGCGGCGGCGGCTGGCCCGCGCCGGACCCGGGCGGCGGGGGCTGGCGCCGTTTTGCTCTGTGCGTCGCCGTCGTCGCCGCCGCCGGCGCTGCCGCGAGGTCGTCGTCCTGGCCGTCGTGCGCCGAGGCCTGCGCTCGGCGGGGGCGGGCGCTCGGCGGAGCGCCACGCAGGCATCGGCAGGAGTGCACAACAGACAGCGCCAGTCGTCGTTGCCGCCGTCCGAGGGGTTTGGAGGAGTCATCGGGTTCCCCTGCACTTCCTCCTCCTCCTCCTCCTCCTCCTCCTCCTCCTCCTCCGCCTCCTCCTCCTCACTACTACTACTACTACTACTACTACTACTACTACACGTACGACGACGACGACGACGACGACGACGACGACGACGACGACTACTAACTACTACTACTACTAACTACTATACTAACTACGACTACTACTACTACGGCACGACGACGACGACGACGACGACGACGGACTACTACGACTACTACTACTACTAACTACTACTCTACTACTACTACTACTACTACTACTACTACTACTACTACTACTACTACTACTAAACTAACTATACTACTACTACTATATTACTACTACTACTACTACCTACTAACTACTACTACTACTCCTACTCCTACTCCTACTCCTACTCCTACTCCTACCCTACTCCTACTCCTACTCCTAACTCCTCTCCTACTCTCCTACTCCTACTCCTACTCCTACTCCTACTCCTACTCTACTCCTACTCCTGCTCCTACTCCTACTCCTACTCCGTTCTCCTACTCCTACTCCTACTCCTACTCCTACTCCTCGCTCCTGCTCCTGCTCTGCTCCTGCTCCTACTCCTCCTCCTCCTATCCTCCTCCTCCTCCTCCTCCGCCTCCTACTCTACTCCTACTCCTACTCCTACTCCTCCTCCTCCTCTTCCTCCTCCTCCTCCTCTTCCTCCTCCTCCTCCTCCTCCTCTTCCTCCTCCTCCTCCTCTTCCTCCTCCTCCTCCTCCTGCTCCTCCTCCTCCTATCTAAATCCGACACCGTGTCTCTGGGCACGGAGCGGGCGTGTCCTCAGGCAATTTACCTCGCCCCCTGAGCCTCAGTCCTCACTCCTGAAGAATGTGTAAGGGGCCCAGACCCCGATTCTCAGAGTGCATCGCGTCGGATTAGCGGAGCGCCGCTCTGCTCATTGGCATCAAAGCATGCGCGCCGACTCCCAGAATTCTCCGCGTCGGACTGGCCGAGCGCCGCCCCGCTACTTGGCAAAGAATGCGCGCCGACTCCCGGAGCGCTCCGCGTCGGATTAGCGGAGCGCCGTTCCAGTAATCCGCCTCAAAGCATGCGATTCATGGAGTGCATCGCGTCGGATTAGCAGAGCGCCGCTCCGCCAACTGGCCTCAAAGCATGCGCGCCGAACCAGCGATTCCCGGAGTGCTCCTCGTCGGATTCGCCGGACGCCGCTCCGCTCATGGGCCCCGAAGCATGCGCGTCAACATTGCTTGCAAGTACCCCCAGAGGCTCCCCACGATATCCCAACGAACATCCACGAGGCCTCGCTCCCAAGAGGCCCCAAGAGGCCCCCAAGAGGCCCAAAAGAGGCCCCGAGAGGCCCAAAACCGGCCTCAAAACTGCCTCAAAGAGGCCCCCGAGAGGCCTCCCACGAGATCCCAACGACCATCCAATAGGCTTCATACCCACAACACAGGCACGGTGGCGGGATGGGGCGAAGACCATGGGATGAATTAATCATCATCATCATCATCATCATCATCATCATCATCATCATCATCATCATCATCATCATCATCATCATCATCATCATCATCATCATCATCATCATCATCATCATCATCATCATCATCATCATCATCATCATCATCATCATCATCATCATCATCATCATCATCATCATCATCATCATCATCATCATCAACATCAATCATCATCATCACATCATCATCATCATCATCATCATCATCATCATCACATCATCATCATCATCATCAGCATCACAGCATCATCATCATGATCATGATCATCATCATCATCATCATCATCATCATCATCATCATCATCATCATCATCATCATCATAGTCCATCATCATCATCATCATCATCATCATCGTCGTCATCATCAGTCGTCATAATCCTCATCATCATCATCATCAGCAGCAGCAGCATCAGCATCATCATCATCGTCATCATCATCATCCCTCATCATCATAATCAGCAACAACAGCATCATCATCAGCATCATCATCAGCATCATCATCATCATCATCATCATCAACATCATCATCAGCATCAGCATCATCATCATCATCATCATCATCATCATCATCATCATCATCATCATCATCATCATCATCATCATCATCATCGTTATCATCATCAGCATCATCAGCATCCTCATAATCATAAGCATCCTCATCATCATCATCAGCATCATCATCATCATCAACAGCATCATCATCAGCATCATCATCATCCGCATCATCATCATCAGCAGCATCATCAGCAGCAGCATCCTCCTCCTCATCCTCCTCATCATCATCATCATCAGCAGCATCAGCATCAGCACCAGCATCAGCATCGTCATCATCAGCATCATCCTCATTGTCGTCATCATCATCAGCAGCAGCATCAGCAGCAGCATCAGCATCAGAATCAGCATCATCAGCAGCATCATCACCACCACCGCCATCAACACCATCAACATCATCAGCATCATCAGCATCATCACCATCATCGTCGTCATCAGCAGCAACATCATCACCATCATCATCGTGAACAACAGCATCATATCATCATCATCATCAGCATCATCAGCATCATCATCCTCATCCTCATCCTCATCATCATCATGCTCCCCCTCCTCCTCCCCCTCCTCCTCCTCCTCCTCCTCCTCCTCCTCCTCCTCTTCCTCCTCCTCCTCCTCTTCCTCCCCCTCCTCCTTCGCCTCCTCCTCCTCCTCCGATCAACGAGCCTCGGACCTCGAGCCTCGAACCTCGATCCGCCTCCGCCGCCCCTCCTGGGAGAGTCCCCGCGCGGAAAGGCAGGTTCCTGCTGCATCGCTGCCTGCGTGTGCACCTCAGCGGGCGGCCGCGGGGCCCGCTCCCGTCGATCGGGGCGCCACCCCCTCGCCCCTGCAACGTCTCCCCCTCCGCAGCCGACTGCACGCAGGAGTGACCCTGGGCAAGGGCGAAGACGCCGACGACGGCGACGGCGACGACGACGACGACGACGACGACGACGGCGACGACGACGACGATGACGACGGCGCCTGGTGCGTCTGGCCGTCGGGGGCCGCGGAAGGGGCCGAGCCCAGCCGTGCAGGCCACCGCGCTGCTGGGGGGGGGGGGAGCCCGTGGGCCCGCACCCGAGGTCACTCCTGCGAGGGGTCTCTGGCACGGGCAGCCGACAAAGGAAGCAACGAAGGGAGGAGGCTGGAGGAGAATCAGGAGGAGGAGGAGGAGGAGGAGGAGGAGCAGAAGCGGGAGGAGTAGGAGTAGGAGCAGGAGTAGCAGGAGGAGGCCGGAGGAGAACGAGGAAGGAAGAAAAGGAGCCGAAAGGGGAGGACGTGGTGGTGCGACGCGCATATGGCGAGTGTCGTGCTCGGGCAAGCGAGGCCGCCGCGCAGCCTACTTTTGAGGTAAGAGGCAAGAGCGGCCGCGCCTGGTTTTTTGTCCAGGGCCAACCGTCGGGAGTCTGTCCGCGGTGCGTCGCGCGATGCGCGCAAGCTGCTCATCGGTGAGGGCGGGAGGGGAAGGCGGGAAGGGGGAGGGAAGTCGAGGGGGGCAGGGCCCAGAAAACATGTGCCACTATGCAGCGTTGCTCTACCAAGGCCTCGGTGTCCCTTAGAAATCCGCCGGCCCCCTTGTGGGGCCACCAGGCTGTAGGCGCGGGTTCGCAGTTTCCAGTACCAGTTGTAGCTTGTAGTTTCCAGTGTTACAGTTCTGCTTCTTGCTGGTTACTGTAACTAGTTGATTGACCGCGCGAGGGAGGGGGAGGCCCAAACAGGATTTTTTAGCACCCCCTGGGAGCGTTGTCTGAATTGCTGGGGGGGCTCGAAATCGACACCCCTCACGCAGATCCGCGGGGTCAGGGTCCAAAAACACAGGGGATCTGCCACATTTCTGAAATTCGGTGCCACCCCTCACGCAGATCCGCGGGGTCGGGGTCCAAAAACACAAGGGATTTGCCACATTTCTGAAATTCGGTGCCACCCCTCACGCAGATCCGCGGGGTCAGGGTCCAAAAACACAGGGGATTTGCTACATTTCTGAAATTCGGTGCCACCCCTCACGGACATCCATCGCAAGGCGTGGTAACCCAAACTGCGAGTACTCCCTCGGCCCTTTAATCCCAAGGTGTGGTAACCAAGCTCGTAAACCATACACGTCTTACCAATCGCCCTGTGTGGTAACCCCTCTTGTGATCAGTTGGTTTTGCCGATTGCGAATCGGCCTCGCATGAAGTTCCGATACTGCTGCGCGACAGCGCCAAAGCCTCATGACTTAGCTCTTCCATGGCCCATTCTCCGAGAGAGCGGGCCGGCGGCAGGGGGCGAAGCCCTTACGGATAATGGGGATGCCCTCAGAGCCCGAGCAAGAGTCGGAGTGGGAATTAGGTCCTGTTGATGGTCTGTCGGATCAGCTGAGGCCATATCAGAATTTCTCTGGCATGTGTGAAACTCTGGGTCGGCTTTAGGTGGGCGCTCATAATGGCCGGACAGTTTGGGGAGGCCAAGTCGGGCGCAACCTGAACGCCATCATCGACCATATTTTTACATTGAATTCTCTCACATCCCGTGCAAAACAGCACGGTGCTCACTCACATGGATACATGCGATCCTCGTCACACTCAGTCATCGCACGGCTCCACATAAATACGCTCTAACGGCACTAGAAGGCCTGAGCAATGTGTCGATACATGTCCAACAGATAGGTTTTTCTTTACTACGGGTTCGGCATTTTCCTCCCGCCGTTCTGAATGGCGCTCTCGCCCCAGCGCGGGCGCAATTCAGGATCCCATTCCTAAGCCATCCTCGTCATTGTCGCCCCTATCCAATCTCCTCCACCGCTACCCCTGGTCATGTTGCACTTTCCGTTCCCGTTTTGTCGTTGCTATTCCAAGTCATCCCCCCCCATCCTCCTCTTTTTCCTCCTCCTCCTCATCATCCTCCTCATCCTCCTCATCATGCTCCTGACCACCACCATCACCACCATCATCGTCATCATCATCAGCATCAGACTCAGCATCAGCATCATAAGTATCATCAGCATCATAATCGTCATAATCAGCAGCAGCAGCAGCAGCTTCAGCATCATCATACCATCAACATCAGCATCGGCATCATCATCACCACCAACATAACCAATATCAACATCGTCACCATCATCAGCCTCATCATCATCATCAGCATCATCATCGCCATCACCATCATCATCGCCACCATCACAACCCTCATCATAATCATGAGATTCAACACCATGGCCATCACTATCATCACCATCGGGATCGCCATCACGATCACCAAAATCACCGCATCCTCATCAGCAACAACAGCAACATCCCCCTCTTAATTGTCATCATCCCGGTCATAACCGTCAGCATCACCATCATAGACACAATCGCCATCTCCACCCTCACCCTTCCTAACACTCGACGTCCGCCTGATCGTCAGCCACCTCCTTTATCGTCATTCTACAGTGGACACAACTCCCCATTCTGATCGCGCATCACATGGACCCAGGTCCGTTTGTCCGCCCGTCGGGGGATAGACGAAAAATCAGCGCACCTGGCTTGCCTCTCCCCTTCTCCCACGACACTTTGGGCTGCCCGGGGGGGCTGGGCTCAGCCGAGCTCATGGCCGGTTGCTTCTCTATTCCTGGAATCCTGGGCCCTCCTCCTCCCCATACCCCTCCCATCCCCCCTCCTCCGCCCAGCCTCCTCCTCCTCCTTTTCCTCCTCATCCTCCTGCAGCGTTGCTGAGAGGCGGATCACGTCGACAACAGGGCCAGAGGGCAAACTGCCACCTTACCAACGGAATCACCTCTCTCGCCTCCATTTCGGTAAAACCAAAGGCACCTGCGGTCGTCTTCTCCTCCTCCCCATCCCCTCCTCCTCCTTATCTTCCCCTTCCCCCGTACCCCCCGCTCCTCCTCCCCCTCCGCCTCGGGATGTTTTTCGAGTTTTGAGGTTGCTCCTCCTCTTCCTCCTCGCGCAAGGGCGCGGGGCGCCAAGTCGGCAGACACTCTTCTTTCAGGATGCGTGCTGGTCCTTCTCCTCCTCCTACTTTTCCTCCTCCTCCCACTAATTACCCATCCTCCCCCCCGCCTCCTCCTCCTCCTCCTCCTCCTCCAACTCCTGCTCCTGCTCCTGCTCCGACTCCTCCACGCATCCCCCCTCCTACTCTGCCGTGTGTTCTCTGTTTTCTATCTCTCTCTCACTCGCTCTCTCTCTCTCTCTCTCTCTCCCTCTCTCTTTCTCTTTCTCTTTCTCTCTCTCTCTCTCTCTCTCTCTCTCTCTCTCTCTCTATATATATCTAGATATATATATATATATATATATACCTCCCTCTGTCTCTCTGTCTCTCTCTCTCTCTCTCTCTCTCTCTTTGCCTGCCTCACATGGTGTTGACGCTCCCTCGCAGGCTGACCATGAGCCTCCGTCCCATCCGATCCGATCCGATCCCTCCTCGTCCTCCTCCCCTCCGCTGGACGGCGCCCCCCCCCCCCGTGAGCCGGGCACCCGCGGCTCCCTCAGCGACATCTCGGCGTCTCGGGCGGCCTGCTGCGCCTGCCGCATCTTCAAGTGGTCGTCCTGCACGCAGGAGGTCCAGGGGCGCAGGGGGGAAGAGCAGGAGGGAGGGGGGAGGGGGAGGAGGAGGAGGAGGAGGAGGAGGAGGAGGAGGAGGAGGAGGAGGAGGAGGAGAAGGAGAAGGAGGCGGAGGAGGGGAGGCCAGGGGGGGGAGGGGAACAGCCACAGCCACAGAGCCGCCTGAAGTGGCCAACTCCGTCCAGCCCTGCAGTCAACCCTGATCTCTTGGGATGGAGGCCCCTGCAGAGCTTGGACCACATATTCTTCCTCCGAGCGGTATCCGCAGACCAAGACTGTTTGGCTCGGTCTGGAAACTAAGCTGGCCGAAACAGACGAAGCTCCCGCCACTGCAGTCGGCCACATTCCACTTGTGTCCGAGCTACCGCGGGCGCCTCGGATCCACTCGAAGCTTGAGAGAACAGTTGCTAGGGGAAGGGCATTGGGCAGCTCGAGAGCTCTTCAGGCACTCGCTGCACCGCCAAGACTTCCCAGCCCAAGCTCCGAGAGCGCGGCGGCGTCGCATCCTTCGGCGCAGGCGAAGGGCTTGACACGCAGGACCCCCTCAGGATCCGTGCGATGTCAGCTCTCCATCAGGTTGGCAGCCAAGGGTGGTGACCGCTTCGGCAACCCTCAGCACACAAATCAAGAGCTTCAGCCTCGGCGTCCGAGCAGATGGGGTGCAGCCTGGTCCGTTCGTTGGCCGCCACGCCAGCAGCACTGTTGCAGAGAATGTGCACGCGCTCGGACATCGGCGGAGAAGAATCGGCTTCCTGGTGGGCCCGAATCGTCGAAACACCAGAGAGCCGCCCCTGGGCACCGGGCAACGCCTGCATCACAAGCCCGCTGTGCAGTGGAGGTTAGTCTACAAGAAACCTTCCACAAGAAACCCAACCCTGTGACCCCAGGACGTCCCTGAATTTCTGGGGTGGGGGGACGTCACGTTTTCCATCGCAAAACCATCGAAACCCAAGAAACCCAGGGCACCCTGGAGGGAAGCAGGGTGTTTCTTGGCATGGACCCCCACCGTAAGGCCTGGGAGGATGTAGCCGATTCCGCGGCCCCTTAGAAAACTCATTGGCCACGACCTGGCAGTCCGACAGCACAAGTGCTGGAATTAGTGAGGACCGCAGAGGCGCTGGCTGGGGCCACACATTCTCACTGCACCGACCTTGCAGACGTGCTCCAGCGGACTTTTGCGTGGACTTCTGTCAATGCAAATCCCCAAAACGCCAAGCGAATTACGAAGTGACTTTCACGTGGATGTGTTTAGTCTTCAGGCCTGGCAAACAAAAAAAAACGCATTACGTTCACTTCGAAATCCGGAACGACATTATCCAGGACATTCTTGACCCATTCTATTGTTTTCCGAGCGGAATCCACTCTGCGATGTTGGCGACATGAGAATGTAGCCCCGACACTGGTCTAGGGGTAAAAGCCCCCCAGAGGGCCGAATATCCGAGCTAGCAGCCTGCCAGCCTCACTAAGCCAGACAGCTCCCCATCCAGACCTGGAAAGCTCCCCAACCACAGATCTAAAACACTGGCAGTCTCCGTACAATCTGCTAGGGGGGTCTTCCGCAAAAGCATCAGGGAAGCACTTGTGCTGCACGGCTTCCAAAGCTTGCTCCTGCGCGAGGACGCAGGAAGATCGTTAACGGGGCGCTGGAAAAAGGCCAGTGGCGCACAAGAACTCAAATCCGGAGTAAAGGTGCTGGAGCTCCTGCCTCACTCTGCGCAGAGGGCGGAGACGGACCAAACGCACTCGCTCTTCCTCATAGCAGGGGCAGAGCCCGAGACGTTGGATGATCGCGTCCCCAATCTGAGCACACAACGTGTACATGTCTGCGGTAAGGCACCCGAGAGAGATGGGTCTACTGAGAGGCCAGACAGCCTGGCACGTGACAGCTGCAACCGCTCCTTCTTGCTTAGCCGAAAGCTTCTCAGGAGCAAGAGACCTGAGCACCACATCAAAACAGACTATCTCCCCAACCCCGCACTTGACGCTGGCTTCAAGCTCCAAAGCCCCGAAAATGGAGTCATTGATGATACGCTTTTAAAAGGGCAGAAGAGGTACGGAGGAGCGGCATAGAAGTGCCAGTGTCGTCCACCATGGTGTAAAGGTCGGGCACTCTCCCATCCATTCTCCCATCCAATCTCCTACATTATCCCATCCATTCTCCTTCACGATGATGGTGATGGTGATGGTGATGGTGATGGTGATGGTGATGGTGATGGTGATGGTGATGGTGATGGTGATGGTGATGGTGATGGTGATGGTGATGGTGATGGTGATGGTGATGGTGATGGTTATTGTGATGGTGCTGGTGATGGTGATGGTGATGGTAATGGTGGTGATGATAGTGATGACGACGATGATGCTGCTACTGAAGATGATGATGATGACGATGATGATGTTGATGGTGATAATGATGATGATGGCGATGATGATGATGGTGGTGATGATAATGATAATGATAATGGTGATGATGATGATATGATGATGATGCTGCTGCTGATGATGATGATGATGGTGATGGCGATGCTGATGATGTTGCTGATGTTGCTAGTAACGACGATGGCGATGATAATGACAATGACGATGATTGTGATGATGATAATATGATGATGATGACGACGATGATGATGATGATGATGATGATGATGATGATGATGATGATGATGATGATGATGATGATGATGGTGGTGGTGGTGGTGGTGGTGTGGTGGTGGTGCTGAGATGACAGGCTGATGGTGGTGATGAAGACTACGGTGATGATGGTGCTGCTGACGGTGCCAACGATGCTACGTATGGTAACGATGACGGTAGTGATTGGAGTGACGACGACGACGACAACGACGACGACAACCACGACCGCGACCGCGACCACGACGACGACGACGACGACGACGACGACGACGACGACGACGACGACGACGACGGCGACGACGACGACGACGACCCCCCGCGCGCGCTCATCGTCCCTCCGCCGGGACTTGGAGTTCTGCTGCTGGAACAGCTGCTCCTCCGCCGCCCGCGCCATGTCGGCCTGGTGCTGCTCCTCCTGGAGCCGCTCCTCGCAGGTCCGAGGAGGGGGGCAGAAGGAGGAGGAGGGATGAGGAGGAGGGATCTGGAGAAGGGATGAGGAGGAGAGATGCGGAGGAGCGATGGGGAGGGAGGATGAGGGAGGAATAGGAAAACAAACGAACAGCCAGTGCGGACAAATGCCTGGGCCTCGTGAGGCCAGGTGAGTGAGGCCGCAGGAGGAGGAGGAGGAGGAGGAGGCGGAAGAGGAGGAGGAGGAGGAATGAGAAGGAGCGAGCCAGCAGCCAAGGCGGGAACGAGTCGTGACCGCCCGACTAAGAGAAAGACCGCATCAGCGGCAGAGCACACGGCAGAAAGCAGCGTGCACACGGCAGTGCAGAGGGGGGCCCATCAATTGCTGCGTCCAACGGTGCAGGTTTGGCTGAGCCTGGCCGCGGACCCACGGGGCCCCCTCCTCAAAGACTGGACAGGGTCCAGGGCCTGGCCCGTGCGGGGGTGAGGGCCCTGGGCAGCACATCCAACGTTCAAGGCCTGACTACTATTGGTATCCATTAGTCGAAGGGTGATCAGACCGACCATTGCACCTCGCACTCAGACCCCTCGGATTGCCTCCTGGGGAAAGCGTGTGCGCGGCGCACACAGAGCAGGGACAGAAAAGCACCCTTCCAGAACATGAGACCCTCTGTCAGCCAAACAGAAGGGCATTCGAGGGTGCCCTCCGCCAGGATGCGCAAGAACATCCAACAAACACGAAAAACCTTAGGGTACCCTCTCCGAACCGACCTCGATCTGATACCTCGGTCCGACCATTCTAGTACCATGTGTTTTTGTTGTTGGAGGTCCACGTCCGACACGAGCGTATAGTGCGTACACAGATATTACTGGATATATCGCTGTCCAGGCGGTTGGACCAGAAATCGCCCGACAATGTGCTTTTGCTGCAAGGTGCTTCAGAGCGTGCGTCGCCCCTGCGATAGCGACGCATACATAGTACGAATGACTGAGCCCGGCCGATGCTAGATTTCTCGAATTTCCTCGGCTCGCGCTGGATGTCATCGATCTGTCGAGGTCTCAATTTTTGTAAGGTCCCCAGATGATTCTAGAAATCTCTGTTGTTAAGTCAAGATACGCACAAATTCCCCTGGGGGTCTCTATGCCTCAATCGATTCAACCTTACATCGGGTCGCGTCGGCGTGCATCGATTTATGGCCCTGCTCCCGCAAATCGATCGGAGGAGAGTCGCCAAGCTCTGAGGAGACCTCTCCGTCCCTTCACCTGCAGGGCTGGTGTTTCGTCGCGGGCAGCTCTGAGGTTGCAGAAACAGAAACGGCTCAGCGTGGCGTTTGAATTGTCCGTCGATGGTCGACATGAGCCACGCGTCAAAACGGGACTCTCGCTCAAAACTTTCCCAGCAATATGATCACACAGTGACTGCGGCTCCTTTTCCACACGGGGCTCAAGCTGGGCAGTTCCTTGGCCTTTATGACCCTGCCCTTCGCATAGAGTAGGGGCCCGACCACCAGAAACCTTCTACAGGAAACCCAACTCTGAGTCCCCAGCACTTCCGTTGGTCTCTTGTGTGGGAGCGTCACGCTCTCCGTTGCAGGACCAGCGCAATCCGAGAAGCCCAGGGCACATTGGAGGCGAGCAGGGTGTTTCCTGGCAGCGGTGGAGGAGGAGGAGGAGGAGGAAGAGGAGGAGGAGGAGGAGAAGGAGGAGGAGGAGGAAGAGGAGGAGGAGGAGAAGGAGGAGCCCTTCTCGGGCGGAACCTCCTCGCACAAGGTGCTGCCTGGAATCTACTTGCCTTCTGCTCCCGTGCCCGCCCCTCTCGGGTCCCCGCGCGCCTCCAGCGGCCCGCTGCCGCGTCAGCCTGCTCTTGCTTGCTGCTGCAGCAAGCTCCGCTTTCGTCAAGGGGCCTGGGTGTTGCAGTCAACCCGCATGGGAAGGTTAAGTCGGGCGTGTCCCTCTACAGGAGGAATATTCGAAAATAGTCGAACAATAGTCGGGGGGGCCATTTTTTGCGCATGTTTTGAATATGTTTGAATATTATTTGTGTATACTTTTGTTTTTCGTCCAAAATCCGCCTGTCGAGGGACATGCCCGACCTAATGGTCAGGATGGGCAACCTTCCCAGGTGTACTCTGGGTTTCTTAATAAGCGTGGGGGGGTACCCCCCCGACGGGGGTCAACCTCGCCTCGTCGTCGCTCTGCGACGGGGGTTGGAGCGCCTTCGGCGAGCGGTGGCTGCCCGCGACGGGGGTCGACGTGGGGCTGTCGGCGGGGGTGACGCCCCCCCGACGCTTATTAAGAAACTCGGAGCACCCTTGCATCCCTGCGACTGTCGCCAGCCAGCCGCGTTCAAAAGACGGTCGCGTGGGCCTCCCACACGCACACGGGCCAACGGAGAGCGAGACGCTCCCACACGCACACGGGCCCCTCTCCCCTCCTCCCTCCTCCCTCCTCCCTCCTCCCTCCTCCCTCCTCCCGCCTCCCTCCTCCTCCTCCTCCTCCTCCTCCTCCTCCTCCTCCTCCTCCTCCTCCTCCTCCTCCTCCTCCTCCTCCTCCTCCTCCTCCTCCTCCTCCTCCTCCTCTCTCCTCCTCCTCCTCCTCCTCCTCCTCCTCCTCCTCCTCCTCCTCCTCCTCGTCATCATCATCATCATCATCATCATCATCATCAGCATCATCATCATCATCATCATCATCATCATCATCATCATCATCATCATCATCATCATCATCATCATCATCATCATCATCATCATCATCATCATCATCATCATCATCATCATCATCATCATCATCATCATCATCATCATCATCATCATCATCATCATCATCATCGTCGTCATCATCATCATCATCATCATCATCATCATCAGCAGCAGCAGCAGCAGCAGCAGCAGCATCAGCATCAGCATCAGCATCATCATCATCATCGTCATCGTCCTCCTTATCCTCCTCCGTGGGGCCTCGGTGTCTGGTTTCCTGGGTGTCTGGTCTCCAGGGGCTTGGTTTCTGTGGGGCTCCTGGGCTCGGCTCCTGGGCTTCGGGCCTTCTGGGCTTCGGGTGTCCTGGGGTCGGGCCGTCCCCGCAGTGGCGGGGGGTGCGCCCTCCAAGATCCCCCTCCTGGAGCATCGGATGGCGATTACTCCTGTCGAAGTGCCCTGGCTTGGGGCTTGCCCTGCACGTCGCGCGCGCCACGCCGTTTCGAGCGCCGAGCACGGCTCGCGCATGGCGCCGATGTCACATGAGCTCTTCAGCCCCATACCAGCAGGGGGAAGAAAACCTCCTCCTGCTCCTCTTCCTCAACCTCCACCTCCTCCACCTCCTTCACCTCCTCCACCTTCTCCTCCTCGCCCTTCTCCTCCTCTTCCTCCTTCACCTTCACCTCCTCCTCCTCTTCTTCCTCCCCCGCCTTCTCCTCCTCCTCCTCCTCCTCCTCCTCATCCTCCTCCTCCTCCTCCTCCTCCTTTTTCGACAAGGGGGGGGTGGCAGGCATCGCAGGGCGGCTCCAGCTCCCGCCGCTTGCGCTCCCTCGCCTGGCGCTGGTCCTCGTGGAAGTCGCTGAAGGGCCTGCCCGCAGGAGCTCCGTGCCACCGCGCTGAGGAGGCGACAGGGTGGGTGTCCATGGGAGCCTCTGCGGACCCCCGCGGACCTATCACAAGCGTGATTTCGACCAGCGATCGTCCAGACTTCGACCACCCCTCCCTTCACCCTCTCGTGGAGATGTCGCCCAAATGTCGCCCAAGTGTCGCCCAGACGTCGACGAGATCCGGGCGGAACGCTGGGACCCCCCGAGGCTCCCGGGAAGCGAGGCGTGGGGAGGCGGGGCGAGCGTGGGGCCCCCTGGGCTAGAGCCAGGTCGGGCATGCCCCCCGACAGGAGGAGGAGGAGGAGGAGGAGGAGGAGGAGGAGGAGGAGGAGGAGGGGGAGGAGGAGGAGGAGGAGGAGGAGGAGGAGGAGGAGGAGGGGGAGGAGGAGGAGGAGGCGGAGGAGGATGCAGGCATGTCCCCCGACAGGCCGGCATGTCCCCCGAAGAACAAATCCAAAAGTGCAGTCCCAAAAAATGCTCAAAAAATCGACGAACGACATCTTCCCCATAATATGTTCGTCTGGGCTGTGTCTGAGCATTCCCTCCTGTAGAGGGGCGGGCCCGAGCGAAGACTGGAAAACGGAAACGTCACACGAGCCGAAGCTCTCGGAGCGCCGCGCGGGCGTCCTGCATCTCCGCCGGGCTGTCGGCGCCTCCGGCGCCGCCCCCGGTGCGCTGCGCACGCCGGAGGGCCCGGCGCAGATCCAAGGAGTCCGCGTGGAGCTCGAAAGGTTTGCGGGCAAGCTGGAAAGGGTCGAAGTTAGCGCAGATCCAAGAAGTCCGCGTGGAGCTTGAAAGGTTTGCGGGCAAGCTGGAGAGGGTCGAAGTTAGCGCAGCTCCAAGAAGTCCGCGCGGAGCTTGAAAGGTTTGCGGGCAAGCTGGAAAGGGTCGAAGTTAGCGCAGATCCAATAAGTCCGCGTGGAGCTTGAAAGGTTTGCGGGCAAGCTGGAAAGGGTCGAAGTTAGCGCAGATCCAATAAGTCCGCGTGGAGCTTGAAAGGTTTGCGGGCAAGCTGGAAAGGGTCGAAGTTAGCGCAGATCCAATAAGTCCGCGTGGAGCTTGAAAGGTTTGCGGGCAAGTTGGAAAGGGTCGAAGTTGGTGCCCGCGCTGACGGGGTAGAGTCGCGTCTGGCCAGGGCCATCGGCAGCAGCAGCTGCTTGGGGCGGCGGGGCAGCCGCTGGAGATGGGCAGAAGCTGAAGAGAATAGAAGGGCCAGCCACATACACTCTTTCCAGCTTCCCGGTATGTTTATTCAGTTGCTTCTTCAAAAGCGGGGCCCGCATGTCCCGCGCCTCCTCCTCATCCTCCTCCTCTTCCTCCTGCTCCTCCTCCTCCTCCTCCTCCTCCTCCTCCTCCTCCTCCTCCTCCTCCTCCCCTCCTCCTCCTCCTCCTCCTCTTCTCATCCTCCTCCTCCTCGCCCTCCTCCTCATCCTCGTTCGGTCCTCACCTCCCCCCCCCTCCTCATCGCCCTCATACTCGTTTGATTATGCTTCCCCCTCTCCCTCCCTCCCTCCCTCCCTCCCTACCTCCCTCCCCCCTCCCCCACACACACCACACACACACACACACACACACACACACGCGCGCACTTGGGAGTTTTGCGCTCGGGCCGCTTGTGCCGCCCGCTCCCTGCGAAACCCCAGCCGTTCGCCCGTGACCAGCGGGCGACGGCGCAACTGCGTCCCCTCGCTCGCCTCCGCGGCGGTCGCGCGCCGCGACCGCGCGCCCTCCCCCGCTGGGCACAGGCGGCCGAGGAGACGGCACCCCCCCGCCCGTTGGGGCCCGCCCGACCAAGAACCCGTGGAGGCCCGCGGTCCCGACCAGCGCGTCAAGGTCCCGTCGCCCGACCCCCGCCCGCGGAGGTCGCCGCCGTCGTCGTCGTGCTCGCCCTCGTCGCCGTCCTCGTCGCCGTCCTCGTCGTCGTCGTCGTCGTCGCCGTCGTCGTCGTCGTTGTCGTCGTCGTCGTCCTCGTCGCCCTCGTCGCCCTCGTCGCCCGTGGCCCTCGCCCGTGGCTCGGGCCAGGCAGGCGCTCGGCAGTCACCGCGGGGACCGCCGCCTCACCATGGCAGGGGCTGCGGGTCGTGGTGAGGGGCAGCGATAAAGGGGGAGGCTGGCAGGGGGGGGGATGCGTCGACCTGGAATCGGCTCGGCGCTACACTGCCGATAGCTCGGCGATGGGCCTCCGACGGTGCATCCGCACCGTCTCCTGGGCAGGCTGGGGCCATCGGGCCCCCATCGGCGACGAATGGGCGATCAGGGGTCGGTGCATCCCCCCCCCATGCCTGTCCCCCCCTGTTTTCAACGCCCGGAATGGGTACGGAAAGAAGGGGTACAATGCCCAACAGCAAGTGCTGTCCCCCAAACCAACGGCGGCCGCTGTTGGGCTGGCGGCCTTCTGCCTCGAATGGACAACAGGCCGCGGCGGCGCGGACAGCGAGCCCTGTGCAAAATGTACAGGAGCTGCTGCTGCGCATTGCACCCATTCCTTCCGTACGTCAGGTTCGTGTAGTGCCGACTTCGGCGTTGGCTTCTGACATCGCGGGGATCGCTCAACCTGGAACGATCGGCCGTTTCCGAAACTACTAGATCGTTCCACATCGAACGATCCTGGGTCGCCCGCGCGCTCAAAGTCAAACGCCGCTGGCGGGGTCGCCGCTGGTCGACACGAACCACTCCTTCCGTACCGCCGGGGCGTTGACCTAAGGAACCCTAAACAAGGAACGGGGCCCCTTTCTCCCATTAAGTTGAACTTCGACTTCCCATGGAAAACCTCGGGACAACCCGAGGCAAACTGTGAAACAGTCAAGGAACACCGAGCCCCTCCCCAACAGGGCCCCGACTGTACCCCTTTCGTTCGTGCAGAGGCCCGTCGCTGCCCCCCGGACGCGGGGGGCCGTGGCCGGGCGGGCCACGGCGGGCGGAGCCCGGTCGCGCTCGGCGCCCGGAGCCGGCGGCCTGCCAGAGCGCCCCAGCCCGAGCATGAAGACGCCCCACGTGCGGGTGGGGATGGAGGCACGGGCTCTCCAAATGTCGGGTGTTGCTAGAGGTGCCCCTGGTACCCCCAGTTTTTCGCTCCGTTTTTGGGCCCCTGGGACCCTCTGGACCTCGTGAGGGGTGCTCTGGAGGCCGTCTGGGCCACGCCGAGAATCCTGGGGGCACCTTGGGCCAGGGGCACTTCTAGCAACACCCGAAAATGTGCGTGTGTGTGTGTGTGCGTTCTTCTATTAGGGGGCCACATGCGAACCCTACCCCCACCCCCCACGATGTCTGAGGGGGAGAGGGGGGTTCACTCCGTTCGGGGACTCCCGAGCGGAGTGAACCCCACCCTCCCCCTCGGAAGTCGTGGGGGGTAGGGGTAGGGTTCGCATGTTGCCCCCCATCTATGTTCCCCGGCGCCCCCCCCTACCGGGAGCAGGGGGCAGATCAGGGCCTTCGGATCGGCTCAGGGGTAGTCTGGTGGGTGGCGGCAGGCAGGCGGAGGGTGAAGGCTGGCGCTGCGGATGATGCAGACGGTCCGTGCTCGCAGAAGCTCCTGCAGCGGAAGTGGTCCAAGCACCGCGGGAGGGCGAAGGCAGGGGGGGGCCGAGAAGCCAAGGATCGTCCTCCTCGCGGTGCTGGCTGCGGTGCAAAGTCCCATTGAGGAGCGCGACTGAATCTCAAGGTGGCAACGGCATGGCAGCGGAGCACAAGTCGGCCATCCCGGCCAAGGCCAAGGCCCAGCCAGCAGCCTCGTCAATGCTGTGCTCGATGACATCCTGGAGCAAGTGGAGTGCAGTAGGGACTGGTGGCGACCTTGGTCGAGGAGCTCGAGGCGGCGAGAACAGAATACGAGTCGGCAGTGGCAGAGGTCGCTGCGGGGGTTGGGGCACCAGCTGTGGCGGCTGTTGTCCCGAAGGCGGCCACCAGCAGTGGACCAGTCAAACTATTGCTGGCCAGGCTCATGGACGGCAACCAGAACGACATTGATCTGCACGGCGACGGGCTCTTCGGCTTTGCTCAGATCGAAGGTTTGGACCCGTCAGCTCTGGAGGAGGCTAAAGAGCACAAGAAGAAGATGCTGTTTGCCTCCAAGAGCATGGCAGGCACCTTCCTCGGCGAGATGCGCCAAGTGGGGGAAGCTCTGCAGGCGGAGCACAAGGCCCTTCAGGAGCGCACGTCATCCAGAAGGAGGCGCACGGGTGAAGCCGAAGAGTGCTGGCGAAGCAGGTGCCGTGGCAGAGCCAGCTGCTGCTGAAGATGGGGCGGGGGCTAAACCTTCGGGCCAGCAGGCGGCGACGCCCAGCAGCCAGCCTGAGGCCTCTCAGCCATCCACCCCGTCGGCGGAGACGCCCAAGCAGTCGGCGAGGTCAGTGGCGGCAGCGGATGGCGGCACAGGGCGGCGGCCCTGGCAGGGCAGGCCAGGGGGCGGAGAGGCACCGCCGCGAGGGCAGCCGGCAGCACGGCATCCTCAAGAGGGCGGGGGCGACCCGCGGGGCCTGCGGCTCTCGGCCCGCGGTGCCCTGGCGGAGAGGGCCTCGGTCCCCCGCCCGGGCGAAGAGGGCCTCGCCCCGCTGTCTCGGGAAAGGTGGCCCAGCAGCGGGAGGAGGGGGGTGTCGATCGCAGGCTCAGAGGTTGACGCCAGCACCGGTGTCGGCGTGGTGCCTCCCTCCACCGAGGGACGGAGACCCCAATCTCGGTGGTGGTGTTCATACGCTGGCTTCCGAGAAATCCAGGACCGTCTTCGCCCTGCGGAGGCAACCTTCTGTGTTGGTGTTGGTGCCCATTTCCAGGCCTCCAAGTCGAGTCGGGTGAGCAGTCAGTTTCGGGTAAGCTCTTCCTGGGTGGCAGTGCGCCGCGTCGCGCGGTGTCTGAGCTGAATCGGGCGGCCCGGGGGTTGGCCCTTGTTGGCAGCGACAGCCGTTGCCTTGGGCGGGTGGTCGAGAAAAGGGCTGCGGCGGCCTCCCCCGAAGGTCTCGGGCGGGAGAGGCTGCTGCCTACGGTCGCGCGGCCCAGCCCAGCGATGGCCCGAGGAACGTGTGCACTGGCTGTGCAAACGTGCACGTACGCGCTGACAGACCCCTGGGCGAGCAAGTGCACCACACGCCAGTCGGAGGGGGTGGGCAGAAACATGAAGCAGAAAGGCGTTGGAAGTAGTTGGGGCGCCCGCCCGCCCCCTGAAGAGGAGGCAAGAAGGAGGCCAGTCGATCCTTGGAGCAGGAAGGCGCCAAAAGCAGATTGGGATCTGGGAGTCCAAAAATACCTACTCGTAACGACCAGCGTGGACAGGCTCACAGACCCCTGGGTGAGCAAATGCACTTCAAGAGGCCCTTGTGGAGGGCTGCTCTTGCGCGGGCAGCGCGTGGCCCGCCGCAGGAGGCCTGTGCAAAAGGAACGAATGCACGCATGTGGGTGGAACAGAGGCAAGAGAACTATGCACACACTCACACACACACACACCGACTCTGGCCAGGCCCATCCTGAGCCTAGGATCGGTGCACACGCCCTCCTACCTTGGCTAGGAAGGTATATGCACCGATCCTGGGTCAAGGATGGGCCTTGCCAGGATCGGTGCATGTGCATATAGTTCCCTTCGCCCGATGGAAGAGGAAGGTCCGTCCGACGATCCATTAGCTCGGACAGGGGGAGATGCTCAGGCCGACGAGGCTGCGAGAGCGGGGAACTGCCTGCACCCCAGGGCCAATGATGATCAGGAGGAGGCTCTGGAGAAAAGCCTTCTGATCGCCAGCACTGGGTACAAGCTCGCAGCGGCGCGTTTGTTTAAGTGGCCGAGGCCACATCTCTCGGAAGTCCCGTTCGAGGCGCCCGCCCGTCGGCCGAAGGAGAAACGCCCTGGCAGACCACAGCCTTCGTCAGAGTTTGTGTTTGGCCGCTGGCGTTGCCTGTCGTGTTTCAAGGCCTCTGGGTCTCAGTTCCGCCCGCCCAATCCTGGTTGTCCTGGGAACACGAGGCAGGCTTGCTTAAGAAGTCGAACCTCTCCAGCCAGTGTGCTTTGAAGAGCAGCCCTCAGAGAAAGTCCGTGTGGAACACACGGAACCTCAAGGACCTACACCCGAAGTACAGCTGCAGCATTCGGGGTGATCCAGATGGGGCCATTGGTCTTGAGTGAGACTTCTTGAGATCTTTGACTCGGATCTTTATTTCAAGCTTCCAGCCCAGCCTTGCTGGTGTCAGCTGCTGATGTAGAGGCCTTCAAGACGGGGTCCGATCAGATGAGGTCGGAGGATCGCGCCGCATCGGCGATGCATCGGCGATGCACTGGCGATGCATCGTCGACGTCGGCGACGTCGACGTGAGGCAGAACATGCTCCACATCCAGCCGCGTCGCCGATGCATCGGCGATGCGGCGCGATCCTGCGACCCCGCTACTCCGACCCCATCTAGGAGGCCTAGATGATTTGAAAAAAAAACTCCCTCCGTCCCCCTCCCTCTATTGAGCAGGGACCGACCGTCCCAGCATTCCTATAGGCCTACCACGCAATGTCCTTAGAACCCCAAAACGATCTTTGAACAGAAGCAATGATCTTAGAACATAAACCCGACGTGTTAAAACAAGACAGTCTCGGCCAGAAATGCTCTCAGAACGTTTCGTGCAGACCACACAAGCTCCCTAGAACCTTATTTGGTGGGCCTATAGGCGTGCCAGGACGACTCGCCGATGCTTGACTCTACCCCGCCCCTCCTCCCCGCCCCAGGCGGCGGGCGCCGCCTGTCTGGGTCGTCCCTGATGCCGCCCTCGGCCGGTTTCGGCGAGGGGGAGGGGGCGAGGGAGGCAGGGCGAGAAGGAGAGGGAGGGCAAGGAGGAGGAAAGGAGGAAAGGAGGAGGAGGAGGAGGAGGAGGAGGAGGAGGAGGAGGAGGAGGAGAGA
>CAUYUJ010010619.1:0-27401 GCA_963575745.1 Prorocentrum cordatum
ATGGTGTCGAGAAAAGTGCCACGCCTGCTATGCCTGGACGACTGGCACGAATAGCGGCCGCGCTCAGGGACCACCCCCTGCGCACCCCCTATGGTGTCGAGAAAGTGCCACGCCTGCTGTGCCTGGACGACCGTCACGGATAGCGGCCGCGCTCAGGGACCACCCCCTGCGCATCCCCCATGGTGTCGAGAAAGTGCCACGCCTGCTGTGCCTGGACGACCGTCACGGATAGCGGCCGCGCTCAGGGACCACCCCCTGCGCACTCCCTATGGTGTCGAGAAAGTGCCACGCCTGCTGTGCCTGGACGACCGTCACGGATAGCGGCCGCGCTCAGGGACCACCCCCTGCGCACCCCCTATGGTGTCGAGAAAATGCCACGCCTGCTGTGCCTGGACGACCGTCACGGATAGCGGCCGCGCTCAGGGACCACCCCCTGCGCATCCCCCATGGTGTCGAGAAAGTGCCACGCCTGCTGTGCCTGGACGGCGACGCAAGCGCCACGCCGTCAGGGCACCACCCCCTGCGCGTTCCCTACGACCCACGGATGCGTCAGTGCGCAGGTGTCGAGAAAATGCCACGCCTGCTGTGCCTGGACGACCGTCACGGATAGCGGCCGCGCTCAGGGACCACCCCCTGCGCACCCCCTATGGTGTCGAGAAAGTGCCACGCCTGCTGTGCCTGGACGACCGTCACGGATAGCGGCCGCGCTCAGGGACCACCCCCTGCGCATCCCCCATGGTGTCGAGAAAGTGCCACGCCTGCTGTGCCTGGACGACCGTCACGGATAGCGGCCGCGCTCAGAGACCCCCCCCCTGCGCACCCGCAGCCGAGCTCAGGGACCACCCCCTGCGCACCCCCTGTAGTGACGAGAAAGTGCCACACACGGGTGGTGTTGTGTAGTGTGGTGTGGTGTGGTGTGGTGTGGTGTGGTGTGGCGTGGTGTGGTGTGGTGCGATGTGGTGTGGTTGGTGTGGTGTGTGTACGAGCGAGAAGGAGGAGGTGAGGTGGAAACGCGGGTGTGACGCGGGTGTAGAGAAAATCCGAACCCCACTTAGAATGTGGGGAAAAACGCGTTTTCCTTTGCGTCGCCCCCCTCCCCGAAGGCTGAGAGCACGTACATGGTCGAGCGCCAGGTCGCGGAGTTTCTGGGGACCGAGAGGACGTATCATTGCCAGTTTCTCCAGCTGCTGGAGCGGGAGCGGCGCGTGGGCGAGTTGGACCCGCAGTGCGTGTCGGCCAAGATGTTGCCAGATGGGCACGAGTTACTCCTGTGGAAGCCCACTCGACGTAGGCCTGCTCCGCCGTTGCTGGACGGCGACGGCGACGACGACCCCAATGAGTCCGAGCCGTCCGAGGGCGCTGGCGAGGATGAGCAGGGCGAGGGTGAAGAGGAGCTTGTCTTGACTTTATTCGGGCGCAAAGACTTCGGGCGGGGCACGCACGGCCACGATGCGACGCGATTTACGGGCAGACCGTAACAACACACTACGAGTAGGCCGCACGAGCGAACCCAGCGACACAACACTAGGACCTAGGAGTCTGACGCGCACAAAGACAACTGAGCGACACACCGCACAGGGTACACGTTATTGGAGGGCGGGGAGAGGGGGCATATAAACGGGCATCGTTTATGGGGCGTGCCAGGGGGGCCCACTACACTACGGCGAATGTCAGCTTCAACGTCTTACCCATCCCATGCCCCCTCCACGCAGCGCATTGCTGCATTGCCCCTGTCTGGTCCCCCCCCCGCTGCATCGCTAGATCGGCCCTCTTGTCGTCTCCGTGGCTGGCCGCGGCGATGACGGGGGAAGCTCTGACCTCGCGAGACGTTTGGGGTGGGGCGCTCGGGGGCCATGCAGCGATGCGCCGCCATGATTGTCGAGCTTGCGCCCCGTCCTGATGAGGAGGGCTCAGACGACAGCGGACACGGCGAAGGAGGTGATGACGATCAACACGATGAGGACAGCGATGCCCCTCCCCCGCCTCCACCTCCACCTCCAGGGGGGGGCGGCGGCGGCACGGCCCCCGACGGTCGGATCCATATGATTTGCGATGACGGTTCGCAGATTAGGTACTACCCAGCAGAGAAACCCTTCTTCGAATTTGTATGCCATGCGCCTGGGCACGGCAAGTGCGTTCTCACTAGGACGGCGAAGCAGGCAGCAAGGGGGGGTCGCAGAGGTCAAGGGCGGCCTCTGGGGCTCGGTGCGGCGTGGCTCTCGAATAGCGGCCACCCAGATCACGCCTCGCACATGACGTATAGGCCAACTGCAGAGCAGCGTTACATTGCGCGCCAGGGTTTCAGGGCTCGGTACGGCGCCCTTTTCACTGCGCTAGAGGAGAAGGAGCGAGATCGCAGGGACGGCGAAGCGTCCGAGCCTTCCGACATCAATTAGGCAGTGCAAGCCTTGCTTTTCAGGAACTGAACAGCTTGTGTAAGGATGTGTGCACGTTGGCTGGAAGAGAAAACGCAGCGTTTCGTTGAGCTGTGTCGTTCACCAGAAGTGCGCTACGCATCACCAGGGAGACGACGGTGATACTGCTGAGGGCTTGCGGGAGAGAGCGGAGGGGAACAACTTGATGGGAAGAAGGATGATGAGGATGGTGGCACGGATGAGGATAGGAATGATGAAAGGATGAGGGTAGCGATAAATACGAGGATTAGGGCTAGGAGAGAGCAAAGGATGATACGGCTGAGCATGAGGATGAGGACTAGGAGTCACAGGGGTCGTAGTTATGGCCTGAGGTACGCATGAACAGACGGTTTCTCGGTCCATCCCTCAAGATACATGTGATGATATCGACGCGGCCGTGTTTCATATTTCAGCGGTCGCCCAGGGAAGTCAAGCGAATTTGCCCTGCCAGATCGAAACATGTTCGGTCCTGCTTTGGAACCCATGGGTTTAGATGTATTTATGTGTTTGGAACTTGTGCGCGTTGTCTTCGAAGCAACCCCAGCCTTCTGATTAGGGTTCCCCGGGGTTGGCGGCTACGCTGATGGCCTCCGTGCTCTTGGGAACACCTGCCGCTTCGTGCGGGATTCCCGCGTTGACGTTATTGTCCGCAGACGCCTTGACAGTAGGGATCAGGAACCCATGACACCCCCAATCGGCAGTCGATTGAACGTTGCGTTTATCGACGCCCCAACAGTAAACGCACCCGTGACTAAGTGACTAAGTGAGTTGCGCGCGATTGCGATCGAAGCCGAATGGGGTGTCTGCCAGGAGTTTGCTAGACGACTGGAGCCCAGGGCCTGGCATGGACAATTCACGCAGTATTGGCTGCTCACCTTGGGGTTCTACACGCACCCGTGGATATATTGAGGACTTTTGGGGTGCGGCCAGAAGCCTGGGCATGCCCGCCACTGTGCCGTTCCTAATGCGCGCGCCCTTCACTGGGCCTCAGAGGAACCGCCCTCCAGCGGGCCCCAGGGGCGATGCCTTCAGGGTAGTTGGTTGCCACGCGCGGCGCGCCAGCGGGTTGCGCATGGACTGCCGTGAGGTCCCGAACCATGCAGTCATGGCCCTCTTGGGTGTCTTGGGAGTCAGGCCTTTCAAATGTGTTTCTGGGTTAGGCGTGGTCGGGTATGCGGAAGGGGGTTGAGCATTTCGGATCACCATGCCCTGACTCTTGCATTCGTTGCACAATTTGCGCTCCGCGCGCCTTTCGGGGAATCGGTGAGAAGGCAGCGGCAGAGGGGCGAGATCCGACCTGGCTGCGTTGCCCGCCTGGCCGCGCCGCCAAGCGGCGCGGCCAGGCGGCAAGTCGGACCCCGCGCCTCGCCGACGCGGCCCTCTCTCTCGAGGCCACACCCCGCGCTTCGCGGACCTTCGGCATTCCGACCCCACACCACCAGAACCTCCTGCATTGCATTGCGTTGTCTGGCGTTGCTTGGCTTTGCATTGCTTTGCATTGCCTCGCATAGGCTTGCACTGTGCACAATGCTTGGCGTTGCCTGGCGTTGATCGGCCATGCTAGGCAGATCACTGCAATGCGTGGAGCTATTGGGTTTCACTTGGCGCTGCTTTGCGTTGACTGGCGTTGCACCGCGTTGTCTTGCGTTGTTCGGAATTGCGCGGCATTGTGCCGCATTGGCTTGCAGTGCATGGCGTTGTTGCGCATTGCTCGGCGTTGTCTGGCTTTGCGCTGCGGTGCTCGGCGTTGTCTGGCGTTGTTCGCATTTGTGCGGCATTTGTTTACATCGATGTGGGTGGCTTCGTGCGTTGTGTTTGCGCGGCATTTCTAAAGCCGCGTCTGCGTCGGGCTTCTGGTTGGAGGGCGCGAGCTTTGGACCTCCGCCCTGGAGTTCTATAGTTACTAAGGGCTGCGTCTGGGCGCGCCGCGCGCCCGATCGCGCGCGCCGCGCCGCGCCCCCTCCTGGTCGCGACGCGCCAACCTCCATACCAGTCGAACATGACGAGGATGTCAACGAATTAGAACTGCTACGCTCTGACGCGGCGCTCACTTCGAATCCAACCAACGCCCACTTCATAGCGTGAGGACACGCGGGTTCGCCATCATCAAGATATGGCTTTGTTGTCACATGTCGGGCGCCGTCGGTGGAGTATCGCAGAGAAGCCTTTGATGAAAACTAGCGCCGCCGCGTCGCCGACGCACAAAAGGACGGGGTCGTGGCAGGCGCGAACGACCCCTTACTGAGTAGGCGGGGCGCGCACGGCAGTAATTACTCCTCGCGTGCACGCGCCCTCCACATTTTCATTGCGCTGGGCGGGGCAATTTCAGCGTCGCGCATGGCATGTCTGAATTTCCAAGTAGGGCGAGCCGAGCTTTTCCACCGAATGGCGCATGCATGTCGAGCTTAGACCCCCTTCGGGGACGATGGCGGTTCTTCGCGAAGGGTCGCGAGGGCTTCGGGTTAGCCGCGCTGGCGGGGGATGTGCGCGCGCTTCTCATGTACGTTCGTTTTTTTTTTTTTTTTTTTTTTTTTTTTTTTTTTTTTTTTTTTTTTTTTTTTTTTTTTTTTTTTTTTTTTTTTTTTTTTCCCCCCCCCCGAAGTGGGCTTCTCATGGCGACGTGTCCACCACCATGTCAGAATTGGGATTGCGTCGCGAGGGGTTCACTCAGTGGTTCCCCATGGCGAAGCCCGATGGGGGATCTCGGGCGGCGCTTCTCTGCGGATTTCAACGTACCTCGTGCGAGATGTGTCTAGGGCGGCCTTTGTGGTTCTGTATGGTGGTGGCGCGCGCGGGTGACTGGGCGCGGGGGGAGGGGGGGGGGGGGTCGAGGCTCGCCCGCAGCGAGCTCTCCACGTGCGTGCGCCGCGCGGATGGGCTGTGACCCGCAGCCTAAGGGGAACGACCATCTGAGTTTAGGGGTGAGTTTCGCACGCGGGTGCGGCCCACCAAAATGATTCCCCTAGTTTGGTCCGCGATGGCTCGCGGGCTCGCCTCTGCATGGCCTGGGGCGGCAGCATCACATTTGCTTATGACGTGCGTGGCGCGACGGCCCGACGCGCGCATCCTTCCAGCGGGCTCCGCGCGGGCGGGACGTGCCCCGCGCCGCGTGCAAGCGCGGGGCAGTTGGCGAGTATGGTTTTGGAACTGCATGGCGACGTGCACCGCAGCTTCTCTTCAGTCGTGGATATTGGCGGCGGTTGAGGTATAGGGGAGTAATGATCACTTCTGCGCGATTTCAAAGCTGCATCGGCGCGCTGTGCGACGAGCGCGAGGTGCGCCCTGTGCGCCAGCGGGGGTTCGGGCGCCGTCGAGCCCAGCCCGATGCGCGCCATCTTTACGCGGGCACGCGCGGGGCGAGAGCACTTGAAGGGCGGGGGCGGCTGGCGCGCTTGGGGCTTGGGTTTGAGGTTCGACGGCCTGGGGCCTGCAGCTTCAGCTCGCTGCGCGCGGGCGTCTGGCGCGCGGCGCATTCCTCGGGCGCGCGGCGACCGCCCGACGAGCGCGCCCGCGCGCGCGGGCCGCTGCACGCGCGGCGCACGCCGCGGCCGACGGCCACCCAGAACACCCGCATCGCAACTACGGCGCATTCGAAGGCTGCCAGAGCGATGGTCGAAACGAGTATACGTCGGCCGAGGGGTGGCCGAAACATACCCATCGCGAGCACGCGTCGACCGCAGGGCGGCCGAAACATACTCATCGCGAGTATGCGTCGGCCGCAGGGCGGCCGAAAAATACACATCGCGAGTATGCGTCGGGCTACGGCAGCCCGACACATACTCGTCGCGACTATTTTTCAGTGACCACGTTTTCGGGGTATCATTTTTTGATTATTTTTTGAGTATGTCGAAAATGGAGTGAATTTCGACGTCGCGAAAAAAATATGAAATCATTATTTTTTCTTACCAAAATACTTGAAAAATACTTCAAAAATACTTCGCCACGCGAGCTCGAAAATTGAAATACTTAAAAAATACTTCGCCACGCGAGCTCGAACATCGAAATACTTAAAAAATACTTCGCCACGCGAGCTCGAACATCAAAATACTTGAAAAATACTTCGCCACGCGGGCCCGAACATCGAAATACTTAAAAAATACTTCGCCACGGGAGCTCGAAAATCAAAATACTTGAAAAATACTTCGCCACGCGAGCTCGAACATCGAGATACTTCAAACATACTTCGCCGCGCGAGCTCGAATACCGAAATACTTACGCATGTTTTGTATTCAGCAGCTAGCGACGGCCTGCCGCGCGGGCGATCCACGCGATTTGCGCGCTCAGTTCGCAGCGCGCGAGGCGATCTAGCAACCTGGCGCACTCGCATGCTCAGAGGCCCGCCGATAGGGCGATGCACACTAATTATGAGTTCAGCTGCTCGCTTTTCGGACCATCCTGAATACGTTCGGGGCCTATTGGGTACTAGAGCACGGGGCTGACATGCGTCTGAATCTTCGCAATCTACAGGGGGGGGGGGGGGCGTCCACCGTTTTTCTGGTTTCGGAATAATGCTGTATAAATTCTGTATGGTATCCCATGTGCCCTGCGAAGGGTACTGCCGCATCCAGGTCCGCGGCGATGCCCGCTGTTTACATTTGCGCACGCGCGTTGCGTTAAAATCTCAACGCGCTGATATGCGGCGAGATGTGTGACGGGCGCGCGCAGCGCTCGTCTGCCATGGCGGGGCGCAGCGGCCTTCCCCGAGGTGGGCCGTTGCCGCTCGCGGGTCGATCGGCGGCGCGCCAGCGCGCGCGGGGCGTTTCCAATGGCCCATGGCCCATTGCCCATTGCCCATCGACCATCGCCCATCGCCCATCGCCAATCGCCAATCGCCCATTGCCCATTGCCCATTGCCCATTGCCCATTGCCCATTGCCCATTGCCCATTGCCCATTGCCCATTGCCCATTGCCCATTGCCCATTGCCCATTGCCCATTGCCCATTGCCCATTGCCCATTGCCCATTGCCCATTGCCCATCGCCCATCGCCCATTGCCCATCGCCCATTGCCCATTGCCCATTGCCCCATTGCCCATTGCCCATTGCCCATTGCCCATTGCCCATTGCCCATTGCCCATTGCCCATTGCCCAATGCCCATTGCCCATTGCCCATTGCGCCCATTGCCCATTGCCCATTGCCCATTGCCCATTGCCCATTGCCCATTTGCCCATTGGCCCATTGCCATTGCCCCCATTGCCCATGGCCATGGCCCATTGCCCATTGCATTGCCCATTGCGCCCCCATTGCCCCCATTGCTGCCCACATTGCCCACTGCCATTGCTGCCCATTGCCCACTGGCCCATGCCCACTGCCCACTGCCCACTGCCCATGCACTGCGCTGCCCACTGCCCATTGCACATTGCCCATTGCCCATTGCCCATTGCCCATTGCCCATTGCCCATTGCCCATTGCCCATTGCCCCCATTGCCCATTGCCCATTGCCCATTGCCCAGTCCCCAGTCCCCAGTCCCCAGTCCCCAGTGCCCAGTGCCCAGTGCCCAGTGCCCAGTGCCCAGTGCCCAGTGCCCAGTGCCCAGTGCCCAGTGCAGTGCCCAGTGCCCAGTGCCCAGTGCCCAGTGCCCAGTGCCCAGTGCCCAGTGCCCATTGCCCAGTGCCCATTGCCCATTGCCCAGATGCCCATTGCCCATTGCCCATTGCCCATTGCCCATTGCCCGCCCATTGCACTCCCCATTGCCCATTGCCCATTGCCCATTGCCCATTGCCCATTGCCCATTGCCCATTGCCCATTGCCCATTGCCCATGGCCCATGGCCCCATATGGCCCATGGCCCATGGCCCATGGCCCATGGCCCATTGGCCCATTGCCCATTGCCCATCGCCCATGGCCCATGGCCCATTGCCCATTGCCCATTGCCCATTCGCCCATTGCGCCCATTGCCCATTGCCCATTGCCCATTGCCCATTGCCCATTGCGCCCATTGCCCTTTGCCCATTACCCATTGCCCATTGCCCATGCCCATGGCCCCCATGGCCATTGCCAATTGCATGGCCCATGGCCCATTGCCCATTTGCCCATTGCCCATTGCCTGCCCATTGCCCACTTGCCCATTGCCCATTGCCCATTGCCCATTGCCCATTGCCCATTGCCCATTGCCCATTGCCCATTGCCCATTGCCCATTGCCCATTGCCCATTGCCCATTGCCCATTGCCCATTGCCCATTGCCCAGCCCATGCCCAGTGCCCAGTGCCCAGTGCCCAGTGCCCAGTGCCCAGTGCCCAGTGCACGTTGCCCAGTGCCCAGTGCCCAGTGCCCAGTGCCCAGTGCAGTGCCCAGTGCCCAGTGCCCATTGCCCATTGCCCATTGCCCATTGCCCTTTGCACACTGCCCATTGCACACTCCCCATTGCCCATTGCCCATTGCCCATTGCCCATTAATTGCCCATTGCCCGTTGCCCATTGCCCATTGCCCATTGCCCATGGCCCATGGCTCATGGCCCATGGCCCATGGCCCATGGCCCATGGCCCATGGCCCATGGCCCATGGCCCATGGCCCATGGCCCATTGCCCATTGCCCATTGCCCATTGCCCATCGCCCATCGCCCATTGCCCATCGCTCATTGCCCATTGCCCATTGCTCATTGCCCATTGCCCATTGCCCATTGCCAATTGCCCATTGCCCATTGCCCATTGCCCATTGCCCATTGCCCATTGCCCATTGCCCATTGCCCATTGCCCATTGCCCATTGCCCATTGCCCATTTGCCCATTGCCCATTGCCCATTGCCCATTGCCCATTGCCCATTGCCCATTGCCCATTGCCCATTGCCCATTGCCCATTGCACATTGCCCATTGCCCATTGCCCATTGCCCATTGCCCATTGCCCATTGCCCATTAATTTGGGCCTGTGGTTTCCTGTAGTAAATTGGAATGAAGTGTCTGGCGGAAGCCGCTATTACGGTAGGCCCCAGAAGTTACGCGGGGGCGCCCTCCCCGCGGGCGCCAGAAGGCCCGCGGCGAGTGGGACTCGGGAGTGGGGGGGTGGGGGGAGGCGGAGTCGGGAGGAGGAGGAGGAGGAGGGAGGGTAGGCTTTTGCTTTACCGCAGCCGCGGGGCCCGCGGGTTCAGACCTGCCCGCCGTGGCTTTCCCTTATGAGCGCGCCAACGTTCGAGCCGCCGCCAAATCTTATCCGTCGCCCCCGCGGTCCCGATGGCGCCGCTCCTCGTATGCAGCGCCCTCCTGTTGTGCAAATCACTGTTGATTTTTTCTCAGCAGCCTCCGCCGCCCTCGTGCCCGCACCCCAATGTGGCGCGGGGGCCGCGCCCGCCATCAGGTCCCCCGCCCAGAGCCCCAGGCGCGGCTCCCGACCCCGCAAATCCTCCGGCCACCGGAGCGACCGAGGCAGCCGCTGAGGCCGCAGATGGGCGCCCTGAGGCGGTGGACGAACCTATTGCAAAGCGCCCGCGCCTTGCAGGGGAGGAGCTCACTGTGGGTTTTGGAGGCCCGCCCAACCGCGCTCCATCCCACGCCAGCAGCGGAGACAACAGCATGGAGTGGTACGAAGAGGTGCGGCCTTTCCACCTCGAGTGGGAGCGGTTGGCCTTGGAAACGCTCGCGATGTGTGAACGCGCGCGACGAGCTTGGCGCGAACTTGGCCAGGCAGTGGCTGCCGCGGGCTACGAGGATGCCTGGAAGCAGAGCTCCCAGTATTACCGCGAGTACTGGCAATGGCACTTGGAACAGGCGGGGGCGGCCCTGCACCATGTAGCCCGTTAGCGGCCCGCGCGCCGAGCATGAGCCCATGAGCTCTGCTCGGCGCGTGGGCCTTCTCAAAAGTTAGCGCCTTCCACTCTTTGTGGAGCAGCGCATCGTCGACGAGTTCGGCGAAGTTTGGATCGACGCCCCCGTCCAGGGAGGCGGCGGCGAGCAGGGCCCCGTGGAGGGTAGCTAACGAGGACCCTCGAGCCCTGCGAATGGTGCCCGCGGAGGGGGTGGACGGAGGAGGAGGAGGAGGGCGGAAGAGGAGAAGGAGGAGGAGAAGGGATAATGTTAACTTGGCTGCGGCATTCTCGACGCCCCGCGCACCCCCGCCAGCCCCCCCTGGAAGGGTGCTCAGCCGAGTTGCTTTCATCGGGGTAGGGTGTGAGAGTCATTGTAAGAGTACGCGTAGGAGTAAGAGTAGGAGTAGGAGTAGGAGTAGGAGTAAGAATAAGAGTAAGAGTAAGAGTAAGAGTAAGCAGCGTAGTATGCGTGATATTAAGAGTCGTAGCAGAGCATGAATAAGACTTAGATTTAGATGGTTTTCAGACACGCTGGAAGCATGTTGGAGCCATCATGCACGCATCTTGGGGCCATCCTGAAACGCGTTGTCGGCGCTCTATCGGAGGCGCACTGGGGGGAAGCATTCGAACCTCCTTGGGCCCTTCGGGTCTTCTGGAGCCCTCGTGAGGCTATCTTAGAGGACCTTGCTCGGACGGGGAGGGGGTCAGTTAGCTGTGTCCCCCATCCACGCACTGGGCCTTTACAACAACCGCTTGAGGTAGTCGTGGTGCGCCGTTCAGGCGCTCTTGGAGCCATCTTGGCGCTCCCTGGGGTGTATATTTGGGCATCGCTTGCCCCCCCCGCCCACGCAGCCCCTCCTGATTCCACCGTTCCTCCTCGTCCTCCCCTTCCTCAGCATTGTCGTCATCATAACCACCCTCACCCTTATCACCATTATCATCGTCATCTCAGTCCCCATCGCCATCATCTTCATAATCGCCTTCATAGCCTCCATCAGCATCAACCTCGCCATTATCATCACCACCGTCACCTTCATACTCGTCATATCCGTCATCATCCCCATTGTCATTATAATCGCCATCGTCACTGTCATCTTCACTATTGCCACCACCATCGCCACCGTCATCACCCCCCACCCCTCCATCCTGCCACCTCTTCCCCCCCTCTCCCCCTGTCCTCTACGCCCCCCCCTCGCCGTCCTTTTCTCGCGTCCTCTGCTTCCTCAACCCTCCTTATCCTACTCCGTCCTCGTCCGCTCTGCGTCTTCATCTGTCTTCCTCCCTTTCTTATCCTCCTCTGCATGCCCCCCCCCCCTCCTACCCCTCCTTCCCCCCTCCCATACCTTCCCCCTCCTTCTCCCCATCCTCCCCCCTCATCCTCTTGACGCCAACTTGTATATGCTGCAATTGTGGGTCGAGCGGCTACTTGTAGTTAGGTTTGTTCCCCAGTTTTGAGTTGCAATCGTGTCAGCCCCTCCCCCGCCCGACCAAATGTCCAAGCGCGACGGCAGCCATTCAGCCCCCAAGGGAAAGGCAAAGCGGCAGAAGCAGGTTATCATCTGCGTAGGCTGCGATTGCAACAGCGAGGACGCTTCAACCCAACCCCCTCGCGGGCGCCCCGAAACATCTTCAGCCGCGTTGGAGGATTGGTAGGGGAGGGTGTACTCGGAAATGAGGATAGGGAGGAGGAGGAGTTATAAGGGTGACTGTGAGCACGGGTAAAAACTGTGGCGGGGTAAAGAGGATATATGGTAGGAGGAGGATAGGCAGAAGAAACAACCTGAGAGGTGGAGGCGGAGGGTGATAAGGGGAGGGTGGAGGGCCACGACAAGGGACGAGTAGGAAGTAGACGCGGCCGAGGGGGGGAGGAGGAGGAGTCACGCGTTTGTTTTGCGTTCCTTTCCCAGGAGCACGAATGGTCACCCACGGACGCCGAAGATCAGGCATCGGCCCAGCTCCTGTGCGGGAAATGCTACAAGAAGGCAGATACGCACTTGTCCAGCTGCATGTCGATGTCGCAGGTTGTCACTATGCTGCAGAATGATGATGACTTCAAGCGTGGCTTCAAAGAGTCCGATGACGAGGCGAAGCTCAACCCAGCCGAGCGAAGCTTTGCACCCGAGGATGTGAGCGACACGCACTTCTTCGAGATGGTGGATTACCGCGAGTTCTTGAAGTTGAATGAAGGCGAGGTCAAATCTCTGTGTAAGGCGACGCCGAAGAAACTGAAGCTCCACGAGATCGAGGGCACGAGCGAGGTTGGCGATCAGGAGACGCAGTACCTGATGATCGACGACATCGGCGGCCCCAGGACCGCTCAGTACCGACGCACGCGCATCAGCGTTGGCAGGATGGTTTCGAGGCGCCTCGGGATGCTCTTCCACGAGGACCACGCGATAAGTAAACATGGTGAGCTACTGCATGATCATGCGGTTCGAGGGATGGTCGACGATGTGAAGATACCTCCGTCTGGGAAGAAGAGAAATCCAGAGCAGGGTATGGATTGGCTCCAGCGGGTGCCCACGCTGTCCAAGGCGCCAGCTTTCAAGGATGAGGCCCCCGCCGACGACACTGACATGGATGCCGAGGACGAGGCTGACGGCCCTGCCGCATCGGATCGGCGGCCAGGCCGAGGCGGCTTTCATGGCGGCTCTGCGAAGGCCGCGGCTCCGGGCAGGGGCGAGCTCCGCTCGCGGAAGGTTTCGCCAGGGTCTGCCGCGAAGGGCACCAGCTACAACAACTCCCCGATGCCGTCGCCGTCCCCGACGCCAGGTGTGCGACGGCCTGGCTTGTCCATTTCCCAGGGCGGCGTCGGCTCGTCAGTCGCGGGCTCCACCGCGGACCCAGCTGTCCAGGCGATCTCAGACGACGACGGCGAGAAGGGCGAGGGTGCCTTGGCAGACGCCGACGCGGCCTCCAACGGCGACAATGGCGATGGCGAGAAAGGCAGCGGCGATGACGGGCCAGGTCTGGACGACGACGGCCGTGCCACTGCTACCTCTTTCGACGCGTGCCCCAAGGACACAAAAGGCAAAGCTATGTACTGGAAGGAAATGAACGACCTCACAGCGTGGCTGGAGGACAAGCCTCTGGGGAAGGAGGCTAACCAGGCCAAGAGGCTCCTGCGGAAGATCAGCAACAAGAAGGAGTTTGAGCACGAGCACAAGATGCTCAATCGGCACATGCAGCTGGTGGATGATGCGAAGTACGCCAGCGTTGCCAACATCAGCGAGGCGAGCGAAGATAAAATGACAAAGGTCTTTGAAAGGCTGAAGGGCGCCAGGGCCGTCTTCCCGAACAAACTGCAAATGGTTGTGCTCGAGAGGCGTCTCACCAGGAAGCTCAGTGGCGCGATCGAGCGCATGTCAACTGATGATGCGAAGCAAATCTACGACCTTGTCAAGCCGTACGGCCATGCCAAAAAGACGGAGTTCGACCCCTTGGATCCGACGGTGTCCTCGCTTTCCTCTTGCAGCCGCCTTGCTTTCTTCAAAGACTTCTTCGTGAAGGGCATCGTCACCCCTCTTCTCGACAACGATGGTTCCAATCAGCAGCGCCTGAAGGTAATGGTAAACTACGTCAGTATCACCATCAAGCTCGACCTGAGGAGCTCCGCTATTCCAGAGAGGTACAGCAATGACTTCTTCGCGCTGCTTACGGTCCTGAAGGTGATGCATTGCGCGCTCCACCGCGAGGGCATCGAGATCTTGTCGAGCTTCGTCGGCGAGTCCATCGCGGAGCTCGACGAAATGGCAGCTTCCAAGGCTAACTCGGATGACATTGCACAGGTCCTCCATGCATCAATCTACGATTCGGCATTCTATTCCTCGGAGCTGGAGGACTTCAAGCGCTACCAGAAGACAGCATCCAAGTACCTCGAGGACGCCAACGAAACCATCACCAGCTTGGCGGATATTGCATCGCGCCCTGGCGACGTGCTGCTCGCGAGCTTTGGCGAGGTAAAGCCCGTCCTCCTACACGCGTTCCAAGAGTTTCCGAAGTGGAACGTGTCGTTCCGACCTGGCTACATGACGCCCGTCGCGCAGCTGATGACGAATACTACTTTGCAGCTCTTCTGTGATTGCGAGCAGTCCAGGTCCCACCCCTCGAAGACGTGCGCGTCGGCCAGTACGGACGACATTAAGCAGCTCGTTGAGCAGGCGGCTGCATGCTTCCCTTTGGACGATGACCTGCAGACCAAGCTTGCCCAACTCCACTCCTGGGGGCAGACACAGATTTTCGATCAGAAGCTCAGCGCCTTGGACAACGCGCTGAGCTCTATCAAAGTTTCGGACGACGTCACTTCTGAGCAGTGCGCGGCCTTGAAAGTGGCGTGCGAGAGCTTCAGTGGCATGGAGCCTACTCCGCTGGTGCGCGAGGCGGCCGAACTGGTGTACATGAGCATCGCCGCCAGCGTGACGGGCCATCTGCTGCAGGATGACCCCGATGAGGCACAGCAGCGCTTCATCAATGAGGGGATGCTGGCGATGACGTCGTTGCAGCCTGTCGTCATCCGCCATGGGGCCCCCCACAAGAACATTCACGATGCGACCTGCAACATCATCAGGTACTACCAGAGCGCTCAGGCCAAAGCAGGCGCGGTGATGAAGCTCGGCTCTGACGACGTGGAGCGCTCGCAGCACGCTGACGCAGAGCAGTGTTGCAAGGACATCTTCGGCGCCATCGACGGGTACGACAAGTTTTGGGACCAGTACAAGGGCTTCAACCCCAACAAGATCCCCGAGCAGTTCAATCTGATGGCGATCAAGGTTGAGGGCTGGAAGAAGACGGCGAAGGTGCTGAGCGGGCTGGTGGTAGATGACTGCAAGTTGAATACGAACAAGACCATCGACGCCGTTCAAGAGTGTGCTGGCGGCGCCCTGGAGGGCAAGAGCTGGACAGATGGGCTCCAGGCGTCGGCGAAGATCGATGCGGTCCTCAAGCACTTCAGCAGCGCGCTGTGCTCGTTCGACATGAAGGCGGGCAAGGCGAAGGTGCAGGCGATGGACAAGGCCCTGCCCAGCCTCAGCGTTCGACCAACCCTCCCTCCACCGCCGTCGTCGTCGCCCTCGGCCTTTGCCGTCGTCGTCGACGTCGTGGTCATCGTCGTCGTCGTGGTCGTCGTCGTCGTCGCCGCCGCCGTCGTCGTCGTCGCGCTGATGCGCTATCGCGTGGCATTCGAGGCCGTGGGCGCGTACAAGGCCTTGTGCGGCTCGTTCGGCCTCGACCCGAACGCTGCGGTGCTGAGCGAGTCCGAGTCGTGCGCGGCGCTGTGGCACGTCACGACGGCGGAGAAGGCGTGCTGCCTGGCCTTGACGGCGAAGCCCAAGCTCAGCAGGATGGGGCTGCAGCAGGCCGTGGCCGCAGAGGAGAAGAAGGACAAGAAGTACGGCGGCTTCGACAAGTTCCAGCCCGCGCTGAAGGAGAGGTGCGTCAAGGCGATCAGCTTCGACTAGCACTAGCTGGGAGCCTAGGTCGAGGCTCCTCCGCGCCCTGCCGCCGCGGAGGCGGGTCGCCTCGGGGAACTGGCGCCACCGCGCTGGTGGCTGGAAAAGGAGATGGCCAGGAGTGGCCAACATGTATTGGTTGGAGGAGGGGTGGGATGGGGGAGGGGAGACATAGGATGAGGCAGTGGATGAGAATGACGAGGAGGATCAGGAATAGCGTGCGAGATAGCAGGGGCGGGCATGGAAGAGCACGCGGTTGGCCCACATCCCCGTCGAATGCGTCTCGGGCCTTTGCTCGGGCCCGCTTCGGGCTCAGAGGGTCGATCGTGCTGGGCGGTGGGGGGGCGGGGCGCGTCGCTGCTCTTTTATGCCAGGCTGCTGCATATCACCTCTTGGAGCCGCGTCCCCACTCGTGCTGTTCCTTGCCCTCCCCTGGTTCAGACCCAGTTGTGGACGTGATTCCCGTTCCCGACTTTGCCCCGCCTTTTCCGCCGCCGACGCCGACGACGACGACGACGACGACGACGACGAAGCCGACGACGACGACGACGACGACGACGACGGCGACGACGGCGACGACGACGACGGCGACGACGGCGACGACGACGACGACGAAGATCGACGACGACGAAGATCGACGACGAAGATCGACGACGAAGATCGACGACGGCGACGATGGCAGCGACGACGACGAGGGGCGAGGACGACGACGACGACGCCGCCGCCGCCGCCGCCGACGACGACGACGACGACGACCACGACGACGACGACGACGACGACGACGACGACGACGACGACGACGACGACGACGACGACGGGCCAAGTGGCGAGGAGCATCTAGCATCCGATTCGCCGATGTCTTCAGAACGCCACTGGAGCGGCACTGCGAGGAGAGCAATTGCGCGTGATTTGCTGGCGGTGGGACCGTGCCCAGGCGATGTGGGCTCAGATTGCTTGAGCTCGCCGTTCCACACTCCCCTTCCACATTCCTATTCCCCCCCGTCATCCACTCGCTTAGCGCGAACGGTAACTTGAGCTCCCCATTCCCCCTCTCAGTGCGTGGCGCGGAGAGCCCGATTCAAAGGCCCGTTGTGACATCGAGCGATGTTGATATCTCAATTGTGCGATGGTGAACGCCATAGTCGATTGCACCGTGCCGCCATTTTTCGATTGTGACGTGTCTGCCGCGTCGCTTGATCTTATCGGGGTTTGAGGTGGCGCACCGTTGGCGAAATTGTCTCCAGCGGCATTGTCACGAGGAGGGTGATGATGAGGATCAGCAGCAGCAGCAGCAGCAGGCGCAGCGGCAACCAAGCGCCGCGCGGGATCAGGCCGTCCGCCCTTCGCCGCACCGACGCCGACGATCCGCGTGAGGGTGGGCCGATTTGGGCGGAGCTCCTTGGCTCCCCTCCTATGGGCCCGGTGGGGTTCAGGGTGTCTGGGGGCACCTCCGCGGCCCCAGCGGGGTCAAATGGGGTGTTTTGGATAAGCCCAAGCGGGGCCCGCTGGTGGCGCCGCAGGGTTTTCAGAAGCCTCACATGGACCATGGCTTCTGATGGGCACCGATGGTTTCCAATGGATCCCATTGGGCTCTGGAGACGCCTCAAGAGGCCTCGGGGGTCGGGGGGCGGGGGAGGTGGCCTCGGGCCTTTGGGCCCCGCTGGTTCCTCAGGGCCGCCGCCCCCATCTGGCTCTGGAGGGTTTCCATGGGGCTGCATGGGGACCTCGGGGCTTCTAGGTATCCCTACTTCTCCTCCTCGGGCACCGTCGGGGGTACAGTAGCAGGTGCACATATGGCGACCATGGGGGTCGTGGTATGGGCCCTTCTTCCCCCTCGCAAGGGATGGGAAGGGCCCTTACTGCATCGTTGCATTCCCATTGGGGTGCAGCGCCCCATGGCCTGTGACCAGCGGTGCATACTGCTGCTAGCAGGACCACCCCCCCACTCCGTTCCCCTTGTCCACCTTCGCTGGGGCGAGGGTGGACAGAGGGGGGCGCCCTTCCGCACCTTCCGTTCGGAGGGGAAGACGGGCCCCAGGAGAGCGGCCCCTCCCTTTACGGGCACTGCGCCTGAGGGGGCTGCTTTTGGGGGGAGCCTCGCCTCCCTTTCTTTTTTTTTGCTGCACGCAAGTTGCGCGTTCTGACGGGCCGAATTTCGAAGGCGAGTCCGGCCGCGGCGACGACGAGGGACCTGGAGGCCAAAAATCGCCCACCTCCTCCTCCTCCTCTAATCCTCCTCGGCCCCAGCGTCTGGTCCCCGCGTGGCCTCCTCCTAACGGCGCCCTTTGGGCCCGTCTGGGCGGACCTCCGGGTCCACCACGGGGCACTCCGCTGGGTTTCTCGGGGCCCGTGGGCTTGGGAAGTTCCATTTCACATGCCGATAGGGCCCATCGGGTCGTGGAAATGGTTCGCTGGCAGCCAGCGCACGGCCCGCTTTATTCCCATATGCCTCTCGGCAAGCCCCGCCCCCGCAAGAGAAAGTGGCGACGGTTGCGCATTTGGCGGCCGCCCAGTGGCCCCTGGCCCTTGGCTGGCTGGTTTGCTGGTTGGTTGGCTGGACGGGCTTTCGGGTTCAGGGGGCGCGCGGGTGCGCTCGCACTTCTCATGCGCTGATTGGCTCGCCGCCGCAGTCGGCGCCCTTGCCGCTGGCGCCGCCGCCGATGAATCTATGCTTTTCGGCAGTGACATATCGCCTGCCCCCTCCGCCTGCGCGCCGCGTTTGGCTGACTGGCTGGCTGGGTGGTCTCCAACCGCGGTTGGCTGATTGGTTGCGTTGGTTGGTTGGCTGGTTCGCGCCGCAGGTTGGCTGTTTGGTTGTATGGCCGATTGCTTCTGCTAAGGCTCATAAGCGCATATAACCGCGCAGGCAAGTAGTGTGTGTATATGCGCAGGTACACGCACGCACTCATATTAACACATAAATGTAAACACGCCCGCGTACATTTGCGTATAAGCGTGTATGTTTATATACGTTACATGATATACATACGCATATCATGTACATGTTCACATGATATATACGCATAATGCTTCTAATATTGCCGACCGCTCAGGTGCCATGGTCGAAATGCCACCCTTGCCGCCGAGCGGCCAGGGGCGGAATGCCGCGGCGCAACTGCGCGCTTCCGAAGTTGCGAATCGCAGCTCCTCGCTCCGCCTCCAGCGAGATCTGCGGCGTTGTCGATGGGCGCGCGCGCCGATGGGCCGCGGCGGCGCGGCTGGGTTTGGCCGCGGGGCAGAGCCGTTGCCAGTTGTCGCCCGACAGGGCACGGGTTGCCCAGTCGTTTGCGCGCTGCCCACTCTTGTCAAGCCGCGCGCGCCAGCGCGTCGTTCGCCCGCGCGGCGCGCGACGCCGTCGGGGCAGCGGCCCCGTTCAGCCGCGCCTGGGCGAAGGACTTAAATCTGTGCCCCGTTGCTTGCCGCCAGGGTTTCCCGCGCGAGCCCGTCGGCCAGCGCACTGCGCGGCGCGCCGCAGCCAGGGCGCGCGGGGCCGCCATGATACGAGGCCGTCGCGGGCAATGTCGGCGGGCGCGCCGCACGTTGCGAGCCCGCAGCCTACGCCGCGCAGCCCCTGGACCATCGTTCCGCATGGGGCGCGCGGCGAGCGGTGTCGGCTGGGGCGCGGCGCCGCTGGGCTGCCACGGCGCGCGGGCGCACGAGTGTGGCCGCTCGCCAGTGCGCAGGTATTTGCTCGCTGTCCCGTAAGTGCCAGCGCGCCGCTAAGCCGCGCCGTCATCGATCGCCATTCCTCGCGCGCTTCTCCCTTATGTAGGTTCCCCGCGCGGCTATCGTCTGCCCGAGACTTCGCCGCGTCGCGCGAGCAGACGCGACGTCGCGGCCTCGGGGGCCGCCGTTCGTGCCACGGAACCAGACAGACGTCGCCGACGTAGCGTGAAACATGCAATTCCCAAAACACCGACACTAAAAAAATAGTATGTTTCCGAGGGCTATGCCAACTCAGTGAAAAAGTATTTTTGTAGTATTTTCATAGATATAGCATTTCCATGCCTGTAGGAGGACGCAAACGTCTCGGGCGTAGCGCTTGAGCACAAGCCTTCCCGTCGGCACCTCTCATTTGCAATTCGTGGCCGGAATTGGAAATGACCGGAATTACAAATGACCGGAATTACAAATGAGTGCTCTGTAGGCGGCGCCATGGGGGTCGACAAGATCAAGGGGATCGGCGACGAGACCAAGGTTTTCTGGATATTCATTTGTATTTTTGGCACATGAACTCGCGCATGCGACGGTTGCGTGGTGGCAGCGATCTCTTGCCCTAGTTGGGCCATGTTGGGCTGGTCTTGTTGGGGGGGGGGCGAGACGTTCATCGTGGGTCCAGAAGACATGGAGTCGTGCTTTTACATCTTTGGGTGCCTCCTGCTTGGCGCTGGTATTTCGCCTTCTCCAGGAAGGTATCCCGCGCTGCCTTCGGCGGCCCTGCTGACCAGGAGGCTCGCGTCTGCGTCAGGTCTGTTCCCGCGTGGTGGGTTTGGGCCGTTGATGTCCTGCAGGCGCTCGCACGTCGCCTAGTGTACGAAACCATCCGCATCGACGGTTCCACCGAATTGCGAAAGGGCGTCCCCGTGCCCACAGGAGACGTTTCGGCGGTATGCATTGGGGGGTTCGATTATGCTTCGCTGGTGCAGGGTCTGCTCGGCGCGGCGGGCTCCGGGTCGGTCCCCCGCGAACTCTTCGTAGACGCTTGCGGTCGGCTTCGCATCCCTTTGAACGTCGGCAAGTCTGTCGTCGACTCCCTCCAGGCTGGTTTTTTTGGGGGGGTGAGTTGGATTTGCTTTGCGGTTGCCTCTTGCGCAGCCGCCGGCAGGGAAATCGCTGGCCCTAGCCTCCACCCGGTGCTGGACCCAGGGCGGCGTGCAGCACTGGGCGGGCCTTTTTGGCTTTGCAGCGGGTTTCAGGCGGCCCCTGTACTTTGTGCTCCAGGAGGTGCTCCCGTTTTTAACGGACACGAGCTGGGGCCGCATTGATTGCTCGTGGAGGTGCTTTTAGGCGGCCTTTTGTTGCCGATGGCCTTCGTCAACTTGCGAGCTCTGGTGCGGCCCCTGAATACTTGTTCGGATGCCTCCGAGGAAGGGGGCGGGGCGGCCGCGGCTTCGTCGCCGGTCGAAGCACCTGCGCCCGATGCGGGCGAGCACGCTGAGACTGGGCGGCCGGGGGGGCGTGAAAAATCCCCCAGGCGCGGTCCTTCGCAAAGGCGGGGCCGCCTGGTCTCTGCTCATCTTGCGCGGGGTGTGAGGCGGCATTCGGCTGCTGGGCTAGGTGCCCAGCGGGGTGCCCTCGCATCTTCTGCCCCCTTCCATGCCTTTTAAGGCACCGGGAGTTCCCCTGCGAGTCCCGTCGGGCCTGCGGGCCGATCTTCGGCGAGGGCTTCTCGGGGCCAGGGTCTCCGCTCTCCTGGGCGGTTGCCGTGGAGAGCCTGCCCGTTTTGCAGCCAGTTGCTCGCTTGGGCGACGGCAGCGTCGACTCCCTCAGGGCGGCCAGCAGAGGGGTTCTCGGGCAGTTCAACAGTGAGAGCGTTGCTTTTGAGCACTGGGGTCCAGACTATTCCCTTGTGCCTCTCGAGGGGCCGCCAGCGGTAAGGTCCGCCAACCGCCCGCTGGGCCTCCCCTGTCTCCCACCTCGCACCGTGGCCCGGGTGCGGAAGGCCAACGCTGCGTTCTGCAATGCTCTCTCTCGGCTCCGCTGGAGGGTGTCGAATTGGGGCGTTGGCGTAGTCGGGCTTCCACGGCGCAGCTGGAGGTGGGAGTTCCCGCGAGCTAAATCCTTGGCTTGTCTCCCTGGCGTTGCCTGTGCCGTGTGGTGGACGTGCTGCCGCGGGGGTGCATGCCGTCGTCGGATGGCCTTCCTTCGCAATTGTGCACCTCTCCACGCCGCTCTCCACGCCCCCGCCTGCCCGGGCCATGAGGAAGTCGGTGGCGGGGGAGCTGGGGGAGGAGTATTTGGAAGGGGGTCGTGAACGAGGACGTCGGGGAGTCGGAAGCAGGACGCGCGAGGAGGACGAGGGCGAGTATTGCAGGGCTTTCGGGGAGTTGGAATACGCATGCCAGTTTTGCCATTTGTGCGCGAGTATCGTCAAACACATAGTCGACGATTTGGGCCTCAAGTCTCTCCCCGCGCAGCCTTCGTTGCGCCTCGCCTGGCTCAGGGGCGCCTTCGTCAGCTCCGCTGCGAGGTTGGCCAAGGGAGAAATCGTCGCCGAAGCCATCCCGTAATTGGACGTACTCCTTCACAAGATGGTTAAAGGGCGTGAAATTGATCGCCTTCGCGATCTCCTCCGCCATGCAGACTACCGAGGCTCCGACGTTCGGCTCGTCTCCGGCCAGCTCGTTGACGGGCGCCGCCGCGAGATCCCCTGTCCAGCGCCAGCCTGGCGCCGGGAAACCATCATGGCGTGTCCATGGCGCCAGAAGCAGCACGTCAACGTCTTCGAGTTCATTGCATTTTTGGTGTGCCTCCGACGGGTAGTCTTGGACCCCGAGGCTCGCTCACACCGATTTTCAATATTTTCAACAGCCGTCTTGCTGCTTGCATTGCAACCGAGGGGCGTTCCAGCGCCCGCCTGCTCGACCGTCCTGCCGGGCGTTTGTGCGCCTTTTCGGTTGCCTCCGACGTGCACCTACTAGCCTTGTGGACGATCAGTGGATAGAACTTCGCTGATGTCAGTCGGCTGCGCTCTCCGCGTAATGATGGGACAACGGATGAAGTCTCGCGTTAGGTACGAGGTAATCACAGCTGGCGCAATACACCGCTACCAGGTGGCAATTCGTCGTTTCCTAACCTTCCTGCGGCTGCATGGCAGGAATTACCCAACTACTTTGGCTGAGCTGGATGAGGAGGTAGGCGAGTTTATCAAGCACTTGTACCAGGGCGACTCTCCTTTGTCTTGGGCATCCGACCTCGTGTGTGGGTTAAAGCGTTTCTATCCAAGGTGTAAGAGGCATCTGGACATTTCGAACCAGTATCTGTCGAACTGGACGCGTGTGAACCGCAGGGTTCGTGCTCTTCCGCTCCTCTCGGACGCTTGCCTGGCCATGGCCAGCCTTCCTCTGCTATGGGGGTGGCCTCGCTTTGGTCTCTCTCTGCTGTTGGGTTTCTTTGGGCCCCTCCGCTCTGGCGAGATAGATCCCCTCCAATGTCGGAATGCAGATTTCAATCTTGGGCGGCGGATCCCTCCTGGTCATATCACTTCCCGACAGCAAGGGGTCCAATTGAAAGGGTGGGCGTGAATGCCCGGGGATTTACGACGCAGAGGTCATCGAGGTTGTGTCGATTGTGTTGGTAAACCTATGTCCCGACGAGAAGTTGTTCCTGGGTGGGTTTAGAAAGTTTGCGCGGCTCCTCCAGGTCGCGGCCGGGACGGTCGGCGTCAGTCACCCGAACCTCACGCCTTACGCGCTTCGAAGAGGTGGCGCCACTTGGCACTTTAGTGCGTTTCCCTCCTACGACGCGACGCAAGAGCACGGCCGATGACACCATCGAACGACAGCTAGAATCTACGTCGACCAGGCGACTGCCGAGGTTGGCGAAGTCTCCATCCCAGCCAATGGGCAGAGGATTATTTAATCTGCTATTCGGGCACTGCCCGCTCTACTTCGCGATCCTTTTCGGCGGGCTCCCCGCCCCTGCCCAGCGCTTCCCTTAGGCGCCGAGCATCCCTGACGGCGATTCGTTTTTCGCCTGCCCGCTCTTGCCTGAGGGGGAGGGCACTTGGGGCTTTTGTGTGTCTGGAGGGGTGGGTGGGTGGGTGTGAGTGTCTTGGGTGCAGCCCTGTCCTCCTTGAGGTGCGGCGGCCCAGGCGCAGGTGGGGTAGGGTCCGAGCGGCCTCGGAGGCCATGTCGGTCCCTGGGCCTTCCTTCATGGGATTTGGCCCCGAACCCAGCCTACTGAGGCTAAGATTGGCAGGCGGCCAGGGTGGTCTTTATTTACCCCCTGGTGGTGCTCCTATGTGCTCCCTGCCTTGATGCATTTGCCTCGTGCTCGCGTTCGGCCTCTGACGCGGCCGAGGGGCCGGCGAGTGTGGCGCGCAAAGCCGCGCCAGTGGAAAAAAACATCCATGGATTCAGCGGATCAGGATCTGGGGAGTATGAATGTTGCGTGGAGGCAAGGCCCCAAGTGCGATCTTTATCCGTAGATTTAGGGCTCCTCCTCCGTCGTCCCTGGCAGACGTGGGCCAGAGAAATGGGCATGCACGCCGCTGACGTCTGCGATGTTTGCAGTTTTCCCAGAGAGAATATACATTCCATCCCAGCAAATAGCTGGAAGACAGCTGTGCGGAGGTATTGCGCGCCGCGCTAGCTTGTCTTAGCCGCTCATGTGTTTGTCACGAAGCTTCGCAACAACAACAAGGGGCTTTTCGGAAAGCCTCTTGAGGCTCTCTTGGGCTTTCCCGGAAAGGGCGTGGGCCCAGGGTTGTTTTTTAGTTGTTTATCCCCGGAATCGACGGCTGTAGAGCCGGCGGAATTATTTTGCGATGAATAACGAGGTCGCTTCGGGCAGGCGGAATTATTTTTGAGGATGTCTCGAGCGAGATTTTATTACTATTTTTTTTGTTCCTTCAGTTTTTTCTTATAGTTCACAGTGCGAGGGTAAGCAAGGACAGCGAGAACGCGTGGACAGCAGCAGCAGAAGCAGGGATAAGGAAGCAGGCGACAGGGAGAAAGGGGAGGAGCAGAGAGCAGCAGGGAGAGGCAGGAAAACGAGCGAGCGAGGAGGCAGCAAAGCAGAGGGAAAGGAGGCCCACGCAAGCAAAGCAGCAGCAGGGGGTCGGGAGGCCGAGAAACTGCAGATCAACTGAAACAATGAAGCGGTATTGAGACGCGCTGGTCGCCTGCCCCGCAGGAGAATTCAGCAGCATCCAAATGTGGCCCAAACCATCAGTACTAGAGAACCCAGGACGGCGCGCCCCGCAGACCTATCCCCGAGCACGAACGGCACAAAGTAGTGCACTTAATCTGGGTGCGTAGCACTCGCCAGGAAGATGACATGGAAAGTGGCGTCTATGGGAAATGCCATGAAATCAAAGGAGGACTCGATCCACAACGCTACAGAGCACAATCGCGGCATGGCACATCGCAATTCAGCACGGCGTAGCACTGACTTCGGCACGGTACATCAAGATCGATGCACTCAGCATTGCAACCTGGCACGTTCCTTGGCACGTTCCGTGGGGCGTCCCTTGACGAGTCCCCCTGGCACGTCGCGTGGCGCGTCCCCTGGCACATTCCGTGGCACATCCATTGGCACGTTCCGTAGCGCGTCCCCTTGGCACGTCCCGCGGTGCGACCCCATGGCACGTCCCCTGGCACGTCGCCTGGCGCGTCCCTTGGGACGTTTCGCGGCGCGGCCTCCTGGCATGTCCCCCTGTCAATTAGCTCTGAGGCAGCTACTATGTGTTCAGGCAGCTCGAGCTTAAGATCCAGATCAGTTCGATCAGGACTCGGATGCAAAGGAGGACTCGATCCACGACGCTATAGAGCACAATCGCGGCATGGCACATCGCAAGTCAGCACGGCGCAGCACAGCACAGCCCTCGGCAGGGTACATCAAGATCGATACACTCAGCATTGCATTTGCCCGTCACCCAATCAGATGTCTTTGAAAACGTTGCCATGCGTTACATGTCTATATTCCTTTCCGGGTTCGTGGGTCGATCATGTTTTTTTCGCGGCCTCTGGGCCCATTTCGAGACAATCTTGAGCGTCTTGGAGCGATCTTTCGGCGACTCGGGGCCTCTTGGGCCGTGTTGGGCACGCCCCGGCGCCCTTTTGGCGCGCTCCTGGAGCGCCCTTGGGTAGTCGGCTGGGCATCGGCCGGGGTATTTGTCGTCCAGGGGTCCCCAGGGGCCGCCGCGCGCGCGCGAACTCGAACTACTGTTAACCTGTAAACGGAGATCTTGGCACGCCTCTGTCCCGTTGGGCCGGCGAATTCTATGTGGTGCAAGCTGTGTTGTGCAAGCTATGTCGCGCCCGCGGCCGGGCGCTGGGCGGAAATGCTGTGGAAACCCAGAAATTCCAACCAATGCACGGGGCGCCCACGAGGCGCCCACAACCGGGCACCAGCTGAAAACGTGGGAATCCCAGGCGCACTGCGCCCAGCAGGCGCCCACGGCCGAGCACTGGGCAAAGCCTTGGAATTCCCAGCCACTGCACGGGGCGCCCACGAGGCGCCCACCGCCAGACACCACCTGAAAACATGGAAGTCCCAGTCATTGGGAGCCCACGAGGCGCCTACGGCCGAGCACTAAGCGAAAAGCCCCGAACTCCCAGCCATTGCACGGCGAGCCCACGAGGCGCCTACGGCCGATCACCTGCTGAACACTTCGGAGTCGCAGCCGCAGGGCACCCACTCGGCGCCCACGGCCGAGCACTGAGCGAAAACCCAGTGCACAGGATAACCACGAGGCGCCCATGGTCAGACACCAGCTGAAAGCCCGGAAGTCCCAGACGGCGCCCACGGCCAGGCGGTAGCCGAAAACCGGGAAGTCTTAGCCAACGTGCAGGGCGTCCACGCGGCGCCCGAAGCTGGACACCAATCGGAAATTCGGAAACCTTGTTTAATTATTGAGGGAAACAACTCAGAACGCTTAAGTGCAATTCCTGCTTGGGAATGAACGGCGCAATCAGATGTTCTCTTGGGCGCGCCGGTGGCGACGTCAGAGGCGACGCGAGGAGGGTCAGCGCCGACCGAAGAAATCCTGGCGGACCTCCGGAAGTTTTTGTTCCTGCCAATGCCTTTTCTAGTGTACAAGTGGCACGAGTGCTAGGAACATCCCCAGCTTGTGATGCATTCCCCTCTGTACTTCATGTTCGGGCTTTCCACCCTGGAGTGCTCGTGTGGGGAAGCCGCATGGGGTCTTGGGCCTCCGGCGAAGAGGCTCATGTGTTTGACAAACGTTCTCGGGGCCATGTGTCGGCTTTATGGCAGTTTCGTCCTCGTCTCGTCGTCCCCCTGGCGTTGTCAATCCGCAGGCCACCAGAGGTCTTGACTCCTTCCCCTGGAGTAGCTACAATTGTCCCAGATCTACTTTCGAATGCATCCGAGGGGCAGAAGTGTCAGGAAAAACGCCGGGACTGAAAGGGTCAACCCTGCTCCCTCGTCCCTTCCCCTCCTTCCTGTTGTCGTGCACTTTGTCGTCCGTCCTGCTCTCCTTCCCTCCTCCCTGTCTCCCTCTTTCCTTCCGTTCTTCCCTCCTCCCCTCTTTCTTCTATTTCCTTCCTCTCCTTTATTCCCAACCCTCCTTGGTTGGGTATTCGTTTTGAATAGAGGGGTGTGGTCGCGTCCTTCTCCCGCCCCCCCTGTGGTCGCCGTCCCTGGGGGGCTGCGACCTACGGGGGCTGCGATGTGTGAAACTGTCGCCACTTTCGAGGGCTGCTGGGGAGGCCAGCAGAGAGGGCACTCACCGCGGATCCAAACGGGACCTCGCCGTCCCTGGGGGGCTGCGACCTGCGAATCTGTCGCCACTTTCGAGGGCTGCTGGGGAGGCCAGCAGAGAGGGTACTCACCGCGGATCCAAACGGGACCTCGCCATCCCTGGGGGGCTGCGATGTGTGAAACTGTAGCCACTTTCGAGGGCTGCTGGGGAGGCCAGCAGAGAGGGTACTCACCGCGGATCCAAACGGGACCTCGCCATGCCTGGCGGGCTGCGATCTGTGAAACTGTCGCCACTTTCGAGGGCTGCTGGGGAGGCCAGCAGAGAGGGTACTCACCGCGGATCCAAGCGGGACCTCGCCATCCCTGGGGGGCTGCGATCTGTGAAACTGTCGCCACTTTCGAGGGCTGCTGGGG
>CAUYUJ010010620.1:8463-27399 GCA_963575745.1 Prorocentrum cordatum
TAGTAGTAGTAGTAGTAGTAGTAGTAGTAGTAGTAGTAGTAGTAGTAGTAGTAGTAGTAGTAGTAGTAGTAGTAGTAGTAGTAGTAGTAGTAGTTGTAGTAGTATTAGTAGTAGTAGTAGTAGTAGTAGTAGTAGTAGTAGTAGTAGTGGTGGTAGTAGTAGTAGTAGTAGTAGTAGTAGTAGTAGTAGTAGTAGTAGTAGTAGTAGTAGTAGTAGTAGTAGTAGTAGTAGTAGTAGTAGTAGTAGTAGTAGTAGTAGTAGTAGTAGTAGTAGAAGCAGTAGTAGTAGCAGTAGTAGTAGCAGTTGTAGTAGTAGTAGGAGGAGGAGGAGGAGAAGGAGGAGGACGCCATGCGCTAAGATGAGCATCAGGAGGAGGAGGCGGAGGAGGAGGCAGCGGAGGAGGAGGAGGAGGACGACAGCGATGAGGAATACAAGTGGAGCGCGAAGAAAAGGATGACGTGCGGCGGATGTTGTAGGAGTCCTCCCCCCACAACGACCGCAACAAGTAGCCGCCTACAGAGGCCACCAGGTACCTCTTGTAATCAGAGAGCTCTGGCGACCTTCCTCTCTGCCTCTCCCTTCGCCCCTCCATCTCTCCCTCCTCTGACCATCCCTAGTACCGAGGTGACCCCCCCCTCTCTCGCTCCCTTCTGCTCCCTTCCTAACCTGCCCATCCCTCCCCCTATCGCTCCAATCTCCCTCTCCTCCCGCCTCCTCCCTCCCTCCCTCCTTGCCTCCCTCTCTCGCTCATTCTTCACTCAATCCTCCATCCCTCTTTCATCCTGCCTGCTTGCATCTCGTTCTCATCTCTCCCTCCGTCCGACCCTTCCCCGTTACCATCTTTCTCTCTCTCTCTCTCTGTTTCCCTCTATCTCTCTAGTTGTTTGTTCATATATATATATATATATACACACGTGTATCTCTCTCTCTCTCTCTTTCTCTCTCTCTCTCTCTTTCTCGTTCGTGCCTGCATTCTTCCTTCCCTCCTCCACCCCTGCATCCTACCCCTCCCTTTTTCTGTCTCTCTCTCTCTCTCTCGCTCCTCCTTTCGCCCTGGGCCCTGCCAGGGATGGTCGCAGATGCCCGCGGTTGTGTTGGGTTTGTCGGGGCGCGGTGCGGGAAGACAAGTGCTCCAGGTGCTGAACAGCTTCCTGCGATCTTTCGAGTTCGTGGAGCGTATCGTGGACGAGACCGAGACGCAGGTCGTGGTGGAGGAGGAGGAGGAGGAAGAGGGTAACAAGGAAGGGAACGGGGGGAAGGACGACCAGGAGGAGGTCGAGGAGGAGTGAACTCAGCGGCAATGACAAGAATGGAAGAAACACTACCAGCAGGAGAAGCATGCTGAGGAGGATTATGAGCAGCAGCAGCAACAACACGCACATGTGAAACTAAAGGAGGAAGAGAAGGAGGAAGAGGGAAGGCGTATGGACCAGGACGTCCGTGCGCGCGCGGTAATGACAGGACAGATATGCGGGTCTGGCGCATCTGGTGTTGCCGGCTGCTGATCGCTTGTGTCTGCTAGCCGCTGGGCTCAAGCTCGCTCTTCACCCACAGCCCGTCCCTCCTACGGCCACCAGCTTCTTCTTCTTCTTCTTCGAACAAGCTTTGCCCATCTCCGTTCCTCTGCTTCGCCAACTCCCCGCAAAAACAATTTGGGCCGTGCTGACCAGCCGTGTTGGTTTCTGCGTTTCCAGCACAGCTCGCCTCCACGCACGTCGCTCTCCGTGATAACTGTTTTGCTCGGGGCGGCCTCCGCCGGGCAGCGGACGAGCCGGCCCGCGGCGTCTCCAGGGCAGGGCTCGATTTCGATGCTTCCGATTCGAGCCGACTCGATTTCGATGGCTTCCGATTCCGATTCGATTCGACTTCGGATTTCGATTTGGGCTCCGATGGCTCCATGGAGGCCTACTGGCCTGCCGAGGTCCGCCGATTCGGCTTCTCCCGACTCGGCTGCCGATTTCCGCCGATCCGCTACGTCTCGACCGCCGCTCCGGTCTCTCGATTCGGCTCTCTAGGCTCCCCTGCCAGGGGCCTCGCCACCCGGGCTGCTGCGCCGAGCTGCCCCGGATGCACGCTGGCACTCCTGCCCTCGCCGTCGCCGACGTGCCCACGGGCCCCCGGACCCCCGGCGACGTGTTTTCTTTTTCGCAGCGTCGACCCCCGCAGAGGGCTGGGCCCCTTCCCCAAGACCGGTGTTTCGTCCTGAGCCGTTTTCTGACGGTCCCGGGGCCCGGTCGGGGCCCCGCGAGGCCGAAAATGCAGAACATCCTCCCGCCGTGATCTTTCTTCACGGCGCGAGGGGGTCCGGGTCACGTGCGGTGACCACCCGCCGGGGCTTCGTCGGCGGCGGCGCGCTCGGGGCCCGCAGAGCATGGCGGCAGCGGTGCTGCTGGCTTGGGTGTTGGCGTCAGGTCGGGCATGTCCATCTAAAGGAGGAATATTCAAGAATAGTGCGAGAAATGCTCCAGGGACGACTAAGTGGAGCATGTGTCCTGATGTGTTCTTTTGTTTTTAGGACTATGTTGTAAATTCTTCGTCCGGCACTTGCCTGCAGGAGGACATGCCCGACCTACTGTGAGCGGGGGGTTTGCTCCTCGGCGGGGGGGGCCCGGGCCACGGGCGCCCGCTCTCTCCGCCGTCGCGCGCAAAGGGCGGGCCGCTCCGCGGCCGCCCTGTCCGTGCATCTCCCTCCTCCCGCAGGCAGGCCCGGCTGTCCAAGCTGCAGGGGTCATCGATGCGGTCCGCCTCGCCATTCGCCCACCGGCAAGAGGCAGGCAGCGGCACCTCCTGAGACGCGCGCACCTCGGCAACATCGTGGTGCAAGCGGATGAGGAGGGCGCAGGCGGGTGGGCAAGCAGGAACGGACTCGCCTCGGCCACGCCACACCTCCTGCGTGCTGGCCAGTGCGCTTGTCGGTGCCCCCGCTTACTTGCAGAACAAGTGCGAAGGGCAGGCATAGACCCCCGAGCCCGCGCACAGCGGGGCCGAGGCGGTGCCGTCCTCGGGAGAGGAAGCGCGAGCCCAAGCGAGGGCCGTCCGTGGCAAGAAGCAGTGATCGAATCAGAAAAACGCTACGAACATAAACTTTTGGCGCTCCGCGCGGATTTCTTGGATCCGCGCTGGGCCCCCCCCTGGCGGTGCTTCCAGCGCCGCCCTCGGCGCGCTCCGCGCGCCGGAGAGAGGGGCCCAGCGCAGTTCCATCGGCGCGGAGCGCCAAAAGTTTAGGTTCATGTTTTTTCCCCCCAGAAGCTCCAGAAGCGCGAGCCCAGGTGAGGGCCGTCCACGGCAAGAAGCAGTGAACGATTCCCCGCGCGCCAAGATCCGTTCGCGCGCCGGGGCGCGAATGCCGCCTACGGGGCCGCCGCGAGCGCCCAGTCATCTGCTGCGTGGCGAGGGCAGCGAACTTTGGGGGTCCTGGGCCTAGACGGGGATTGCTGCGCAGAGTCGCGGTCATTCCTTGACGCAGCGTCCGGGAAGCTTCATTGACCGGCTCCGTGCAAATGCCGAACCTCAGGTGTTAATTACTGGGTCCGGAACGTTCTGTTGCCTGCGGCACTTGGCCGCTGCCGATACGACCTGGCTCGTCAGTGCGGACTGACCGCGCTGGGGCCCGTTGACGTTGAACTTGGGCGTCTCTCTGCGTGCCGGCGACGGGAACCCGTCGGGCGCTCCAAAAAGGGGGGCGATCACCCGGGGGGGCGTCGTGGCTGGGGCCATGCTATCTCCCCAGGTCCCCGCAGATGCAGAGGCGGGGGCACGCGGCCAAGGCGTCGTGAATACCTGCCTGCAAAACGCATCAACCAGCACTGGGCATCCGCCGCGACGGTCCGCGGGCGGCCACGCGGCGGGGGGGGGGAGGAGGAGGAAAGAGGAGCAACGGCAAGAACACATTGCGACCCCCCCCCTCTCTTGGATGCCCCCCCCGTTGGGCGCCCCCGGCCCCAGCCCCTCCGCCGCTCGACCTCGGCCTGGTGGGCCCGCCGGGCTCGGGGGCGGGCCCGGGCGGCGCGGCGCCGGCGCCCGGCGCTGCCGCTCTCCAGCGGCGGCCGCGGCAGGCGCGGCGGCGGGGCGGCCGCCAGTGGTCGACGCGGCGGCCGAGGTGCGCAACGGCGCCCCTCGAGATCCGAGGCTCCAAACAGACTGGAGCGGGCGGTTTTCGGCCGCTTTCGGCTCCCAGGGGCCCCCGCTGGGCGTCGGGGGCGTCAGAAAACGGTTAGGGGTGAAGAACTGGCCCTAGAGACGCAAGTGGCCCTGACCTCTGGGGCCCACGCGTGGAACAAAATTGCGCAGTTGGGTGTCTGGGTGGAGCGGTTCGTCAAGTCAGCGACGCAGAAGTTCGGGGTCGTTTTTGCCAGCGCTGGCGCGCAGGCGCCCCGCGCGAGGTCGCGCGCGCGCGCGCCCTCGCTTCCCGCGCGGCGCGCCGCGCTGGCGGCCCGCGTCAGCAATTGCATGCAGTCGCCATCTCGTTTCGCGGTTAAGACCCGCTTCTTTTCGTCGCCGGCCCGCGTCGCGCGCGGGGGCGCGGCGGCGGCGCCGCATGCCGGCAGGGGGCCTGCTGCTGATGAGTGAGACAGAGACGGAACCCAAGAGGATCCACAGGAAGGCGCTCGGCATGAAAGGGGCCGACCAGCGCGCGAAGGGCGATTCCCGCGCCCTGTCGCTAATTTGGGGCAGCGCGGGCGAACGCCATCGCCCATGGGACTGCGCGGTTGAGTGCTTGAGTGGGGGGCCCTTCGCCGACTGACCCCTTCTCGGGCCTCGGGCGGCGGCGCGGATGCGCCGACGTATGATGTTCAATGGCGGCAGCCCGACCGCCTTCTTCAACAGGGTCGCGCGGGGCATGAAAATGGCCGATGACGGTCGGGGCGCCTACGAGCTGGAGGCTCTGCCCAACGTGATGGAGTTTGCCAGCAGCGTGGACATGTTGATGTCGGGCCACGCGTCGCGCGCGGGGCTGGTGGGCAGGAGGGTCAAGCCCTTCATGGATGCGAGCTCCAGCGGTGGGGCCGCCGCGTGAGAAGGAAGGGCCCAAACGCTTCATGGGATTGGGGCGTCGCGCGCGCGGCGTCGCGCCCGCCCCGCAGAGCCGCGCGGTCGCCGGGCTGACGGGCGAAGCCGAGGTCGACAAGCAGCGCGATGAGGCGCGGGAGTTTCACAGGCCTCGCGGAGGCAAGTCTTGCGGCAGCAGGGAGTAACCGCGGGAGGGGCGGAGGCCGCGCCCGCCCTCCGCCCCCCCAATAGCCAGGGCGACAGACAAAACGAGTGTCACGTTGTGCTCTTGCTTTCAGTCGCGGACCTGACGATAGGAGGGCGGCTGTGCCAGCTGGGGCATTTGGCTTATGTTCCTCTCTTCGCTTACAGAAATTGAGCTCCCGCCCCGGAGTGGCGGGTGCGAGCTCGTCGGGGGCAACGGAAAAGTGGTGGGGGAGGCGCGCGGCGCGCTCTACTGGATGGCCGGGCCAGCTCCGCCTGCTGATGCTTTCGACGGCAACGAGGTGAATGCGGGCGTCCGCGCGGACGTGGCCTTCCTCGCGTCGCACAGCGCCGAGAGCGCTCTGGCGGTGCCAACAGAAGAAGAGCGGCTTGCCCGCTTTGTCGGCACGGGGCCAGCTGCGGCTCGGTCGAGAGGCCCGGCTCGCCCGCTCGTGACCGAGCCCGCGCCGCTTCCCGCCAGCGCGGCCGACTGCCCTGCGGTGGCCGAGGCGCTGGGCGGACGAGGGCGCGTCGTGCTCGAGCGGTTGCCATTCGATCAACTCTGCGATGAGGGCGAGCGGAGGCTCGGAGTGCCAGTGAAGCCTCGCATGGAGTCTCGGCTCCGAGGGGCAGTTGGGTCTGTGCCGATTCGGCGAACGAGCTGCACGGGCGGGCGAACCTCGCCTGGCATCGGCAGCGCGGGGCGGAGTGCGCCCTGACGGCTGACATTCTCAGGTGGGTCGCGCACGCTAGAGCAACAAGCGCACATTTCATCCCCCAGGGTCTCACGTTGAACCGTCCTGTTTGTGTTCGGGCATTGATGTGGGGCCCGTCGACGACCTGCGCGCATCAAGAAAGGATGTATCGAATGGCCTTCGGCCCATCCCGCCACCTTGCGCGGGCTGTGGGCGTGAACCTTAATATTGGGTGTTCGTTGGGATCTCGCGGGCGGCCTTTCGGGTGCTTCTTGGAGGCAGTTTGGAGGTTTCTTGGGAGCGGTTTGGGGGCCTCTTGGGGCCTCCCCCCCGGGCCGGCGAATTCGCGCGGGGCGCCGCGGGGGGGCCCCCGGGGAAACGGCGGCCAGTTCCGCCAAGTTTCTGAATGCGGGGTCCCGGCCTCTCGAAGGCTCCTCAGGGGCGAGGGCCGAGGCCTCGGGGATTGGGCAGAGACCTGGGGGCGCGCCCGCTCCGGGCCCAGAGGCGCGGGTGGCGGAGCAAACTGTTTTCATAGGCTTGGGATCGACGGGCCTCTGCGCGATTTGCATGGCCTCCCTCCAATTGAAGCTGGGGCGCCGGGGCGGGGAGGGGCAGCGCGCGGGGGGGGGCTCCGGTCGCCCCGAGCGAGTTCTCTCCGTGCCCCAATGTTTTACCAGTGGGATTCCTGTGAGAAGCTCGTCCTTCGCACGGCGGGCCGCGCAGAACGCCGTCAGCCCGGTGCCGGGGGCGAGCCCTGGGAGCGCCTTAGGGAACCACTCCAGCAACGCAGTCTTCAGCAGCAAGGGTATGGATTTGGCTACGTACGTGCATGCTGCGAACGTGGGGGTGGTTTTGCGGCTGGACCTGGAGGAGGTCCAGCGTCCCAGGGAGGCCGCCACCAGGGGTCTAATGATCGGAGATGCGCTCGGTCGTGGTGTGCATGATTTTGGCGATAGCGGATGATTTGTGTCTGCCCGTCAGCATTTGGACCCTAGTTCGTTCTGGATCCAATGCCCATCACCTACAGCCCCCAGCTTCTTTTTCATCTTCGCCGAACAAGCTTCGCCCATCTCAGCTTTGCTTCGCCAATTCCCCATACAATAATTTGGGAGGTGCTGGCCAGACGTGTTGGTTTTTTACGTCTCCAGCACAGCTCGCTTCTACATTGTTTGAGCTATGCTGCATTCTCGGGCGTCATATAGATGGCTTCTCCGCCTCTGCCCCAAAAGAACGTACATATCTATGTAATTTGTTAGGACGATGTGACGGGCGAGGATCAGCTAGGAGGTTGAAGGGGATGTTTGTCGGTTATGTAGGCGTTGGCGGTGATATTGTATGAGCAGGAGGTAGGCGAGGGTGAGAACTGTGGAGCTGCGATAGCAGAACGAGCAGGATGATTATGAGGGACGAGGAACGGTTGGATGAGGGCGAAGATGCGACACCCGACGGCCAGCAGCCGCAACAGCAGGACGTGTTGTTGTAGGAGGAGCAGGATACGTAGGATGAGGACGTTGACAAGGACGAACGGCATTATCAGAAGCAAGGGCCAGCGCAAGATCAGGCGTAGTAACAACACGTGGGGCATGGGCTGGATCATGAGCGAGCGCGAAGCGGAACCATGAGAAACAGGAGAGGGAGGAGGAGGAGGAGGAGGAAGAGGAGGAGGAGGAGGAGGAGGAGGAGGAGGACCAGTGCAAACCCAAGAGTCATCAACGGTGTTGGAGTACACCATCCACCCAAGTCCCATCTTCACAGGCCCCTACAACGGTTCATGTCCACTGAGGGAATCGCCTCGTTGGAAGACAACCGTTTTAAGACCCTGAAGCATGCCAAAGCATTGTCTTCGGGAATCCAATGCCACGGATCAACCTGACTGTGGCGTCTTGACGATCCTGAATGGTGCCATAAAGCCATTTCTGGGATTTCGACACCGCGAATCAACGTAATTGTTGCACCCCCATAACCTTGAATCCTTCCACAATACAATGTCTGATACGTCGGCCATGGGAACCCGTGAAGTTCTTGCAATTGTAAAACGAGAATGCGCGGCGTTGAGGAGAGAGCCAGATTGCTAAAAGGAACCGCACTAAATCCGCAAAACTCTTGCAAATGTTGATAACGAGTACACCCGGCGCTAAGGCCAGAACCATTGTTTGAAAACCCCCCTTTTTCAGTCCTTGTAATTCTTGCCATTTCTGTAAACACGAATGTGCGCGGCGCTTAGGCAGAACACCATGTTGAAATCGGCCCGTCTTCAACCCGTGAAACCGAATGTGCGCGGCGCTAAAGCCAGAGCCACAGTTTGAAAACGACCCTCCCTCAATCTGTGAAGCTCTTGCAGCAAATGTTTATGACAAGTGTGCGCGGCGCTAATGCGCGAGCCATATGTTGAAGAACACCCGCCTACAACCCTTGATAACCCGTGAAATTCTTGCAAATGTTTGCAAATATTCACGCGGCGCTGAGAGCCACATGTTGAAACCGACCCGCCCTCCATCTATCTGTGACAGCGTTGAATATTTTTAAGCGTCAGGGTCATACAAATGAAACGCCCAAAAAATTGGCCTCGGGTGCGACAGGGATCACTTACTGAGAAGGAAAAAGAATGGGGGAGGAGGAGGAGGAGGAGCAGCAGCAGGAGGAGGAGAAGCAGGAGGAGCGATGAGGGAGGCGAAGGTGAGTTGGGGGACGAGGAGAGGTGGACGCGGAGGAGGAGGACGATGTGAGGGGAGGAAATCAGCAGGAGGACTGTCAGGAGGAAGTGGAGTGGAGCGGCAGCAGCAGGAGCAGGAGCAGAAGCAGGATGGCGAGACGCAAGCGCAGGTGGTCGAGGAGTATCTCAAAATGAGATGGCGCGAGAACACGCCTTCGCCGGGGCCGCTGCCAACTGGCGACGCGGGGGTCGCTAAGATGCGCCTGCTGTGCATGGCGCAGATGAGCGCAGGCCCAAGGAGGAGGGCAAATCTGTGGGGGCCAGGGAGGCGTCAGGAAGAGACGGATGGCATGGAGGGACAAATGCGAGGAGGAACGGGATGAGGGAGAGGAGGAAGAGGAGGAGGAGGAGGAGGAGGAGCCTATGTAGTATTACGGTGGCCCCTCGTATCTGTCAAATTGTTGTCGTCCCATGGGGTCATTCTGAATCGGCGGCAAGTCTAAGGCAACATCGCTGCCAGCTTGGCGTCGCAGTTTGCTCAGGAGCTCGCTGCCTGGACTACCTTCGCGCCGAGTGCGGCGAGCAAGCGTTGTGCCTCCGAGGGGGAGGTGGGGGGAGGAGGAGAACGGGGGCGGTCCTCACGCGTGAATGCAATACTCAACAAATGCGTCTTCATCATGTTCGTGTACAGTGTCATGCCAGCGAGATGCAGTATGCAAAACATCACGGGCGAATCCTTGAAGGCGGTCTTCCATATCGTCGGAGGGCGTTCGCGCGCCCTCGTAGCCCCATGCGTGCAGCGCGGTCTCCACACCATGACTTTCTGGGCCCATTCGGTGTCCGAAAATGCTGACTGGCACGCAAATCTAAACAAGCGGCGACAAACCGGTTCGCCCCATACTTCAATCGGACGAATTTGCATTGCATGGGCAGTCCTGTCTTGCAAGCATCGCATGGTGTCTGCCCAATCCTCGCCTTCGCAACGCCTCCAACCAACAATCAAACAACACATGTTGTTTTGAAGGACGTCCAGAGATTGCATTTGGTGCTTGGTCGAAGCCGCGGCCGAGATAATCCGAACAGCAGCGAGGGTGTGATGACAGTTTGGACCAGCTTCAGCCGCAGTCGTAAGGATACGTTCTGGCCTGTGAGGACATGACGGTGTTCGTGAGATTTTGTGCCAGGACAAAACCTCGCCAACAGGGTGGTGTAACCTGCGTCCATGCCCTGGCGCTGGAGAGCGTCAAAGATAGGGCCGCACTCGATCCGGGCAAAAACTCTGCGCAGGTCCGCGCTGGCGCACCACGGCGGCGCCTGCCGCTCTACACTTCTCTGCTGCACGCCGCTCCGAAGACCGGGAACCGCTACGTCGACCGAGCGGCTCGGCCCCTGCAGCCTCGCAGCCTCTGCGGGCCAGCCCGCGCGGCTTGGCCGGGCCGCTGTCCGCCCTGTCCTGGCCAAGGACGGGGCGGACTGCGGCCCGGGGAGCCGCTGGAGGGGCTCGGTGTTCCTTGATGGTTTCACTGTTGGCCTCAGGGCTTCCTGAGGTCTTCCATGGGAGATCGAAGTTTAACTTACTGTCCCCGCGACACCTCAAAGCGAAACTGTCAACTTTTTCCGAGCGGTTCGCTTTCGATTTCGCTTTCTTAACTATTAACTTTTTTGGGGGAGCTTCGCTTTCGCTTTCCTAACAATTAACTATTATTTTCTGCGCTTCGCTTAGTCATTCCCGCCGTCGCCTGAACTTGTCCCTTGCGGCCGTGCCTTCACCTAATTATGAATCGCTTTGACGTGTCGCGAGGACAGTATGGGAACTCCTCGGCGCCGGGAGAGCACAGCCCTGGAGGCCGTGCTCTCCCGGCGCCGAGGCGGCGAGCTCCCGCGGCGCGCGCCGAGGGCGTGGCACCGGCGAGGCGAGGCGGCAGCTGGCGCGGCTCGGGAAGGGTAGCCTGCCCGGTGCTCTGCGTGCCTGGGCTCTGCACCTGTGGCTCGGCGGGGAGCGAGGGGGCAGAGCCGGTGTTGCGCTCACCAGGGAACAAAACCAGGGCCTCGGCAATTTTTGTTTGCATTTGTTCATGTATTTGGAGAGGTAGAGCGAGAGAAGGGGAGGCCTTCTCGCTCCATGTCTCGCTCTACCCGGTAGAGCGAGAAGGGGGAGGCCTTCTCGGAGGGCGGGCGGCGGGGGTTCTCAGAAGCCCTGCGAAGCCTTCTGAGGAGCTTTTTCTGCGCCCGGTCGGGGGAGGCTCAGGAAACTCTTTCACCAGGCCGGAGGACTTTTCAAGCCCTCTGAGAAGGTCCGCCCCCCCCCCCCCCCTCGGGTTGGCAGCCGACGGGAGTCGCGCACGCGTCCTGGGCATCGCCACGGGGGAAGGCCATATGGGGATGGCTTGGGAACTTTTGGAGGCAAAGGCGGCACGGCACGCGGAATGAAGCGTGTGCGAGCTCAGGTCTAACGAGCGGTAGGTCCGAGAGCATTTAAATTCGCTAACCGAGGGCCTCCCCCGTTCACACAGTGTCTCGTTTTTCAGCGTTGGCGCACAGTGACAGCTGAACATGACAACACAGCATTTTAACAAACATATGTCTAATAGCAAGCTTGAGAATCGCATGTATTTCGACCTCCCAGATGGGGTCCGAGCAGATGGGGTCGGAGGATCGCGCCGCATCGCCGATGTATCGGTGATACGGCTCGATGTGAAGCCCGATGTTCTCCACTCCGACGGCGCCGATGCACCGCTGAAGTCACGCATGAATTGCCGATGCATCGGTGATGTACCGACCATACGGCGCGATCCTCCGACCCCACCTACTCTGACCCCATCTGGGAGGCTTCTGATGTACCTGCTGTGTGGTGTGGAATGTTCTGGTGCCTCTGTGGGCCCCACGAGGCCAAGTCAGGGCCGCCTTGCGCAGTAAGGCTCTGGGCTGCGCGTAGACAGCGGCTGTCTGCCACTCTATACAGGGAGTCCCGGATGGTCCCAACAGGCCCTCCAGGCAATTGGTTTGAGTTGATGAAGGCGAGCAAGCATGCTCTGAGCGCTGAAAGCGCACTGCTTCGCGTCCATGCCAATGCGCGCCGACTTGGAGGGAGTGGCGCGGACATGTACTTCCAAGAGCTTGAACGTAACAGGGACTTGGGCAGAGGCGAAACGGGTTGGAGGCCGTCATGTCGTCGCATTGCTAGACGAGGACGAGATTCCTGGGTGGATTGCTCTAGGTAAGGTTGAGCTGGCAATCGTTCATGCACATACAGACGGTGGCCTTCGCTACCTAAACGTGTACGTGAGGCATCTAGGGCGATCAGGACATGCTGCGTGTGGCCTACTGTAGGAGAATGACCACGGAGACGCGACCGCTCCTCCGAGGGCGTGTGCCAAGCATATGTCGTTGGTGGGCAACCGGGTCGAGGGCCGACCTCTCTTTCGGCTTTTTCAGTCGCAGCTGCAGGCCTCGACTGGCCCTGCCTGGGCAGTGGCGTGCGCTTCTGTTGGCTGCAAGCTGATGGGCCCGGACTGCACGTGAGGGCCCCTCGAAACAGCCCCTCGGGGTCTCAACGCCCCAGCTCCCCAGACCGTACGATCGAGACAGGTCCAGAAACAGTGAGCACGAAGACCGACGGCTAGGGGGGCCACATGCGAACCCTGCCCCTACCCCCCACGATTTCTGAGGGGGAGGGTGGGGCTCACTTCGCTCAGGAACTCCCGAACAAAGCGAACCCCACCCTCCCCCTCAGGAATCGTGGGGGGTAGGGGCAGGGTTCGCACGTGGCCCCCTAACAGCACCTCCTGCTCCTTGTGAGCAGGACCCGCTGTCGGCATTGGACAACACCTGTTGTTGTTGGGCATCCTGCCACCTCGGTTTCTCAGCTTTTTCTCGGGCGTCCAAAAACAGGATCTCTGGCGCGGTACGATGTCTTCAGCAGGCGCTTTTCACTCCTGGCTTTCGACCCTCGGGGGCCATCATCGGGCTCGGGGGCCAGCGGAAACGGATCCTGGGAGGAACATCCGCCCAGGGAAGGCTGTCGGGCCTGTGGGGCCGCGGATGGAAACGAATCGTATCGGTAAAGTCGGGTCCCTGAAGAAGGAACCCTTTTCGTTGGGAAGGGGCTCCGTGTTCCTTAATTGTTTCACAGCTTGCCTCAAGTCTTCCTTCTGTTTTCGATGGGAAATCGAAGTTCAACTTATGGAAAAAGGGGCATCGTTCCTAATTTGGGGTTCCTTAGGTCAACGCCCCGACTGTAGCTGCCTGGGAGCGTCCCAGGGCGCCGCCAGAGGTTGCGCCAGGGTGCTGCGACCGCCCCGGCCTGCTTGGGGGGCCTGCGTCGGCCCGGAGGATCCAGCGACCCCTTCTTTAGATGCTCGTTTGGGGGATCCTCCTGGAGCCCACCTGACGGATTTGTCCAGCCCTGGTTCGACTCGAGTTCGACTAGCCCGGCTCAAGTTCGACTCAAATTCGGCTCAAGAGCATCGGCGCAGGAGTGGAGCGAGTGGCTCCAGGAAGGTCCCCAGAACGAGCATCTAACATACGAGTGGGGTCGTCTGTGTCTTGTGTGGGGCTCCCCCAGCCAACCTCGGCCTTCGGCAAAGGGTGAGGACCTGTACCCGTCGACACGGAAAAAACCTCGCTGCGGTTGCTTCCCAAGCGTAGGATCCCACTTCTCGAAGCGTTGATGCCAGCACGTCCTCTCGGGGAGCCTTGCCCGCTTCTGAGCTCCTTCTCCTCCTTCGCTCCCCTCCTCCTCCTCCTCCTCCTCCTCCTCCTTTCGATCAGCTTTCGATATGGGCTCCGCAGCGCGCCTACGGCGCGCCGTAGCCCTTATCCTCCTCCTCCTCCTCCTCCGCCTCCTCCTCCTCTTCTCGTTGGTGCCTTGTGCTTCTGACTCTGCCGGGCTTCTGAGATGTGGGTGCAAGACGAAAGAATCGTCACACCTCCAGGCCTCGTGCTGCGAGGGTTCGACGAGGTTAGCTCGGACGACCAGGAGGTCCTCGGCTACGAGATGGCCCTCACTGGATGCGTCGGCCAGTCCTACAGCGCGGATGTGTGCCCGAAGGACGGGCCAGTTTCTAGATCGAGGAGCAAGCCACTGCATAAACGCAGACTTTCCGAGCTTCGCGCGGATTGATTGGATTTGCGTTACCCCCCTGGCGCGCTCAGCGCGCCAGGGAGGCAGGTCCAGCGCAGATCCAACAATTCCGCGCGAACCTCCGAAAGCCATGTTTATGATTGCGGTCCCAGTTTTGGGGGGGTCCTGGTCTCCACCTCACTCCCCAAATATGAGCCAATGATTTCGGTTTCTTGGGGGCCTTCAGAAGTGTTGCCGCTGCCCTTTGATCCACTCTGGCTGACATGGGCTGAGTCGGGCCAGTGGAGGCATCGCCCGCCAGCAGAGTGCGGCAGATGTAGGCCCAGCGGGGATCATTGGGCGCGCCCCAAGGGTGAAGCAAAGGAGTCAGCATCGATGGACCAATCTCCATCCCCATCGGGTAGTATTGTTCCCTTGCGGGCGACCTAATTGCCTCCACAGGCGCGGGCGGTGCGGTCTCTGTCGGGTTCCGTGGGTATATTTGCTCTGGGCGGCGGGCTGGCAGCATCAAAAGGAGCCCCGGGACCCACTGGTGCTGGGAACAGATCCAGCGCTGCTGAAGAAGGGCGAGCCAGCCAAGTTGTGCAAAAACAGAGCCGCGCCTGAGGAGGAGGAGGAGGAGGAGGAGGAGGAGGAGGAGGAGGAGGAGGAGGAGGAGGAGGAAGAGGAGGAGGAGGAGGAGGAGTGCATCTCGCTTCCTTGCGCCCCCGACCCCAGCACGAGAGGGCAGGCGCAGACCTTGCCAGGGGCGCCGCCCAGAGGCTGGGGGCCTCGCGGTGGCAGTCGACGCAGGGTCTGCAAGGGCCCCCTCGCGTGGAGGCCGAGAGCGCGTGATCTGCATGGGAGGGCATGCAGGTGCGAGTAACAAGGGGGGGGGGGGAGGGAGCGGGGATGCGAGTAACTAAGGGAGGGGATGCAGATGCGAGTAACTAGCGGAGGGGGTTCAGATGCGAGCAATCAGGGGGGAGCAGCGAGCGGGGAACTGCGGCGGCGCCGTTGGCGGCGGAGGCGGCGAATGGCAACGACGACAGCGCGGGCGAGGGCGGCAGAGGGGGAGGGCGTGGACGAGGACGGCAGAGTGAGGAGCGGAGAGAGGTGGATGGGGGCGGAGGAGGGGGGAGGAGCAACAGGGGGAGCCAAGCTAGATGCGCTCGCGTCAGATCTGTCGTCATACCCCTCCCTCCCAACCCGTACCATGGCACAGATCTCTTCTATATGCGCACAGGCTGATGTCGAGCAAGGCAATTATCCCGAGAGGGCTTGCGATGCATGGTAAAGCACGGCAGAGCATAGTGTAGAAGAGCACGGCAGGGCAGAGCATGCCAGCATACCATAGCATGGCTTGGCATTGCGTAGTGTAGCATTGCATCACAATGCGTAACATCGCAAAGCATGGCATCGCACAGCAGAGCACCACGCAACATCGTATTGCATGCCATAGCTTGGCACCTGATGTCTTGGAGGGTGAGTGGCCTGTATACGAAAGGAGAAGGCCTGTTCGGAATTCCGGCTCCATGTCTCGCGCAATTGTGTTTGCCCGATGTGGGCGCTTTCGGATGCCAAGTGCCGTCTAGTAGGGGTGCTGTAATAGCGTAAGGCCCCCCCCCATCCTTTCGACGCGCTGCCTTGCGTTCCCCGAGCCCCCTTCCAAGTCTCCCTGGGCTCCCCGGACAGCTCTGCACGAGGCGTGGCGGATGGCCCGAAGACGTCTGGATGCTCCAGGGAACGCACAGAATTTGCCGACGGCGACAACGACGCAGACGACGGCGGCGGCGGCGGGAGAAGCTGCGGCGGGCGAGGACGGATCCTGGGCGTTTATTGAACAGCCCTGCCCTGTTTGATTCCTTCTCTGGGTGCGTTTGCTAAACGGCCTCGCTTGTCGGGGTGGTTCTTATGGGGGGATTGTTTGCCCTCCAGGCAGGGAATAGTACGGCGGGCTGCCAGGCTCGATGGTCTGGCTTCCTGGAACAATCCGCTCACACACTGGGCCGCTCGACTCCTCACGGGGTCAAGTCGGATCGGCGCTTCCCATCCGGATCGTTTTTTTTAGAAGGTCCCCTGGGGTGGTGGTTCCGCGGCGCAGAAATTCAAAGCACCGAATGTGTAATCCATTCCCATGGTTCTTCCGAGTGGCAATTTTGTAGATTTTGAAGCCTATATGGAAGAACCGAAAACCATGCCGTGGCATGGCGCTGGAAATAATGACGCCAGCACTGCAGCGGGAACACGATTCGGAACAAGCGGAAGCGCAGAAATGAGGCCAGCGCTTCGGCGGGAACGCGATTCGGAGGACGCGTAGCCTAACAGGCCTAACACAGCTTGGTGTGGCGAAGTCCCAGAGTAAGGGGGCTTCTGCGTCCCCAAAAGTCAACGAATCGACACCGAATGTGTAATCACTTCCGATGGCTTTTTCTGGGGGCGATGTTCTTGATTTTGGAGCCTATATGGAATGACCGAAAACCATGGCGGGGGCATGGCTCTGGAAATAATGACGCCAGCGCTGCAGTTGGAACACGATTCTGAACAAGCGGAAGCGCGGAAATGACGCCAGCGCTGCAGCGGGAACACGATTCGGAACGAGCGGTGGCCCGAAAAGGAGGCCAGCGTTTCAGCGAGAGCAGCCTTTTGAGAAACAACCCAAGCGAAAGCCCAACTCCCGGGAGCCTGGCGTGTAAAGAGCCAGTACGCGGAGGGGGGCCGGACTTTTCCCGGACGTCACCAGGGAGAGAGGAGAGTAGTATTCAGATTCGGCAATTGTGGAGCAGGCAGCGGGACGGGGCCGAAGGCCAGGCGCCCCGCCCCCCCCCCGTCAGCGTCGGGCGTCCACCGGAAAGCCCTCGGCCGCGGGGCGGGAAGCAGGCGGGGCTCCAGGGGGCCCGCCTGCGAGCACGTAGGTGCCCGCGCCAGGCGGTCCGGCCGGGCGGCCGGCCCCGACAATATGGGTTGCGTCAATCGGGCCGGACGCAAGGGGGAGACTGGGAAAGGGGGTGTTACGAATCTGCTGCATGCAGCCGGTTTCGGCCCCACCGAGGGCCCATTCCTCGATACATAGCCGCCTCCGGCGCCGGGAGGCGCCAGGAAAATCAGCTACGTGAGCTGATTCTCAAACCCCCCCTTTGCTACCCCCCCCCTTCGCCCGGCCCGAGTCAAGCGGAGTGGGAGGAAGGAAGGAGCTGGGAGGAGGGAGGGCGAGCAGGCGCAGTTACCACCTGCGGCGTGAACGGAACTCGGGGGTGTTGCTGCTGGCGGGTGCCCCGCGGAGTTCGCCTCTCCCTCCCTGCTTCCTCCCGAGGCTTCTGGGTGGACTCCCGCCGGGGCACCCCGTGGTGCTCCACGGGCAAAGGAGGGTGACAAAGCATCGGGGGGGGGGGGCTGCCGCACGGCAGGCGCCCCGGAGCGGTGCCACGCCGCCGTGCGCCAGAGGAGGCAGGCCAGCTGGAGCGAAACAGGCGGCGCAGAGCGGGCGCGCGGGAGGGCGGGGCCGAGCGGAAGCAGAAACGAGTTGGCGGAAGTGGTTCGTTCCAGTTTCGCCCCAGATCTGGACCCTCCAGGGAGGGAGGGAGGGGGGTAGGGATGGTGGGGAGGGGGGGGGGGGGGTGTGGAGAGGTCCCCCGATGCCGAGCGGAAGCAGAAACGAGTTGGCGGAAGTGGTTCGTTCCAGTTACGCCCCAGATTTGGACCCTGAAGGAGGAGGGAGGACTGGGGGAGGGGGTAGGGTGGGGGTGGGGGGGGTGGCAGGACGTCCCCCGGCCCAAAAACACCAAGAGGCCTTCCAGATTGTCCAAGACACGCCGCTGCACAAGTGCGCCGCCGACGATATGCTTCTTCCCGCTCCAGGAGCCCTGCGAAAGCAGCTCTCCCCGGGCGGGCCCGGGACAATTTTTCCCCGCGCGGAAGAGAGGGGAGACAGAGAGGCCACGCAGGGCAAGCCACAGAACGGGGAAAGAGGAAGACGATGGCGATGACGATGACGATGACCTCGTCGTCGTCGTCGTCGTCGTCGTCGTCGTCGTCGTCGTCGTCGTCGTCGTCGTCGTCGTCGTCGTCGTCGTCGTCGTGTGTGTGTGTGTGCGTTGGTCCGCCGCGGTTCCGTGTTCGAGGCCCCGCGGCCGGAGAGCGCTCGCCGGAGGCCGACATCGAAGACGAGCGCCCAGATCGAAGAAGACACCTCCTCGGAGGTCTGCCAAACCCTGATCCCGAATCCGCCGCACTTTGGTCGTGTTTTCCCTGCTGCAAGCTGTATCGGAAATGCACCCCAGACGATGCGAACTCGTACGGCTGGAATCCCCGCATCGGAAACGCAGGCCGGATATTTTTCGCAAGCGCGTGGCAGAGGCAGCGACGGCAAGGCAGGACGGACATCGACATCAAAAGAGATCGAAAAAGAGGGCGGGAAGGCCCGCCTTAGACAGGCGACGCCGACGATGGGGATGGGCAAACTTCCCAAGGGGACCCCCTTGGATCCTTGCCTCTTCGGTCCACCCTCAACCACTTTCAATGGCCAGCCCCTCTCGAAAAGCTTCGAAACGCGCGCCCAAGCGGCTTTTACCCTTTTCGCGCATCCTCACTCTCATCTTAAGTCGGGATGTCCTTCTGCAGGAGGAGTAGTCAAGAATAGTCGAGACACACTCTGGGGACGATTTTTTTTGTCTATTGACTCTTTTGGTGCATGTTCTCAAATTATGTGTCGTCCAAAATCCGCCTGTAAGGGGACATGCCCGACCTAACTCTCGCTTGGCATCGCTCGGACGTGTGCATTCTTCCTTCGGCGAGGACCATCGAGGAGCATCCTTGATCATTTGGCGAAAAACCATGCACGAAACCGAAAAAAAACACAGGAAATGGACGTCCGAGCGATGGCCAGTCCGTCCCTGACCGCACACCTGCGAGATCGCCCAGAGCACCGCGGATCCGGAGGCAGAGGAGGGAGGGCCCCCCTCCCGCCCCGGCCATCCGACGCCCACAAGACGAGCAAGCCCACCCCTTGAGTGGCTCAATCGTGCTCGGTTTTCCGCGCGGGGGGGTGGGGGGGGGGGGGTGGGGGGGGAGGGGGGGGGGGCGCGTCAAACGGGGGGGGCGATTTTCCTTGGGGGGGCGCGTAATATGGGGGTCCCCGACTCTTCTCTCTCTCTCTCTCTATCTTTTTTTTTTGTTTCTCTCTCTCTCTCTATTGCATCGTGCTGCGCACTCTTGGGGATCCGCCCGCCATGGATGGGTGAGTAAGCAAGCAGGCGGCCTCGGAAGAAGTGAGCGAACGCTCATGCCACATTCACGTGTTAGTGCCCCCCAATGATCGAAGTTGGCGGTGGGTT
>CAUYUJ010010621.1:0-27392 GCA_963575745.1 Prorocentrum cordatum
TCCCCGCCGCGCCGCAGCAGCAGCATCTCCTCCGCGAGCTGCTCCGTCGGCTCGAAAGCCGGGTGGAACGCCGGGAACCGCTCCTGGCACTCGTGGCACGTGAACTTCACCATCCGCGTCAGGATCGCCTGCGCCGCCTGCACCGCCCGCACGGACGCGTCGCGCAGCTGCACGTCGTACTTCGCCACGCGCAGCGGCACTGTCTTCAGCGCCAGCAGCAAGCACTTCTGGTGCACATCTCCCGCAGCCAGGCGCGCTCGGTGGTCAAGCAGAACCTCCCTTGCGAACGAGCCCGCACGATTGCGAACGCGCCCCTTCGGTTTGAACTCCCACTCCTGCGTCTCGGGCATGGCCCCGAACCCGAACACCTCCCGAGCGGCAGGCCCCTCCTTCGCGGGGACCCCCCCTGGAGCCCATCTCGTCCGAATCTCCACCCGCAGAGCATCGCCGTAGCGGCCGCGCTTCTTCGCTCGGCGCCCTCTCCCCCGACCTCCGCGACCCGCCCCCCTGGCGCCCTGGGCAGCGGCCTGCCGCAGCGCGTCGAGGCCCTCTATTGCAGTGCGCTCGCCCGCGCCGCCCGCGGCCAGCAGCCCCGCCACTCCCGCGTCCTCCTGGAGCTGGCCCACCCAGACGCGGCCCGGGTCCTCGCCCTCCTCCGCCCTGCGCTCGCGCGGGCCCTGGCCCCGCCACCACGCGCCCGCCATATCCGCGGGCCCCCGCCACCCTGCAGGCCGCTCCACGTGCAAGACGACCACGTCGTCGCCCGGGACCACGTTCGCCGCGAAGCCCACCGCAACGCGAGACTCGCGCTGCCACAGAGCCTGGAAGTCGTCCGCATCTCCCCCACACGGCTCATCGCAGCACCGCACCGCGCGCCACTGCGTCGCGCCACCCTCCCCCACGACTGGCGTCTGCAGCATGCTACACTCGAAGCGCACCCGAGGCCACTGGGAGCGCCAACGGAAGTCTTCCTCCACGGACACCTCCTCCCACCCCGTGCGCGCCTCGCCGGGGTCTCGACCCTGCGCGCGACCCTCCAGCTGCAGCAACGCGCGCCCGAAGCGGCCCGGTTGCCCCGGCTCCATCAGCGCACCCCACAGCGCGTCCCCGTCGGACCCCTGGAAGCGCACGGCTGCCCGATCGCTCCCTCGCCGCGACACCAAATACTCGCGCGCGGCATCGACCAGCTGCCGCAGCCGCTTCTCCTTCAAGTGCGGCACGGACGCCACTGCCCACGCGCGCGCAGGGCCACCCCCGCTTCGAGGCAAGGCAGCGCGGCGCAACGCGCGCCCCTCCGCGCCCTCTGCCGCTCGCGACGCCGCCAGGTCTGCCTCCGCCAGCGGCCCGGCACCATCGAGGCGCACGAGCTCCGCGTCGAGCGCCGCGCGCACCTCGCCCGGCAGCGCCACGTCGTCCTCCGAGGCGACCTCGCGGTCCGACGCAGACCGCTCGTCGTCATGCTCCGACGACGAGACCTCCGCCATCTCGGCGAACAGCTCGCCGCCGCGCGCCTCTCCCGCGGCCCCGCGCCCCGCGCCGCTCACCTCAGCGCGTTCTTCGGCGGACGTCTTGCGCCCGAGCCTCCTGCGCTTCGCTGGCCTCGCCGCCTCCGCCGCGCCCTCGCCAGCACGCCCGCAATCGTCAGCCCCGCTCGCAACCCTGGCACCGGCCGCCTCTGCCTCAGACATCTTGCGCCCCAACCGCCGCCTCCCCGCGCCGCGCCCCGCGCCGCCCCCGGCAGCCTCCGCCTCGGACGTCTTACGGCCCAGCCGCCGCTTCCCGCGGCCCCCGCGCGCCTCCCCGTTGGCCTCCCCCTCCGACGTCTTGCGCCCCCACCGCCGCTTCCCGCGCCCCCCGCGCGCCCCCCCCGCACCGCCGCCCTCGCACACCGCGCCGCCCGCCGCGTCGTCGCCCTCGCCGCCGCGCGCAGCGCCTTGATCCTCCGACGCAAGACTCGCCTCATCGCCCTCCGCCCGGTCGCGCTCCTCCTGCGACGTCTTGCGCCCCAGGCGCCGCTTCCGACCACGCCGGCGCACGTCCCCAGCGACGCCGTCCTCCTGCGGCCCATCCCCCGCGGCGTCGCCGCCCTCTCCCCCGAGCGCAGCGCCCTGGTCCCCCGACGCAGCAGCCGCCGCCCCCGCGCACCGCGCCGCCGCGCACGTCCCCAGCGACGCCGTCCTCCTGCGGCCCATCCCCCGCGGCGTCGCCGCCCTCTCCCCCGAGCGCAGCGCCCTGGTCCCCCGACGCAGCCACCGCCCCCGCGCACCGCGCCGCCGCCCCCCTCACCCCCTCCTCCCAGTCCAGGTCGGTGTCGCGAACCTTATAGTACTCATCCCCACGCGCACGCGCAGCGCAGGCAGGCAAGAGCAGGCGCCAGCAATGGCACCGTTCGCACTGCGCCCAGTTCCGCATGCAAAACAAGTGCGACGCCCCGTCGTCGGCGCCCGCGCACCCCCCGGGCCCGCCGCCGCCGTCGGCCCCCTGATCCTCGCCGGGCACTTGCCCCGCACTCTCGTTCGCGTGCAGCCTGTTCCCCTTGGACCGCGAATCGACGTGCGGATAGCACTGCGGGCCTGCAAACTGCTTGAGGTACTGCTGCTTCATCGGATACCTTCGAATTTCGTCGCTGGTCAAGCGCAGCGCCTCATGCAGTCCTTCTCGCTGCAGTCCACCTCGCTGGTCTGCAATTGCGCCAAGTACTTGTTGAAGACCGGCCGGCTGTACCACATGAACACCTTACCCCCCTCCCGCCCATTGTACGACTCCCTCTCCGACCCGAACCGCGTTTCGCCCTCCACGCAGCGATCCTGCGCGGTCCGCACACCTGCGCCCTGGTCATACACGAAGCCCGATCGCATATAGTTTTTGTGAATTCTGAAATTATCATGCACCTGCTTCAGGCACTGCTCATACTCACTGTTCGACAGCACGAACCGCCCGTGCTCGTCCACCTCACACAGCGACTTCAACTCAGTCTTCATCTTCGCCGCCGCTTCCCACATCGCGTGCCGCGCGTACCACTGCTTCGACGGCTTGTTCGCCTTCAAAGCAAACTCCTTGAACTTGTCCAACGCGAGCACAGGAAGTGGACCCCTGACGCGCCCGTGCGGACACCCATGCCTGGCACACTTCCCGCACACGTCGCTCCCTTTCTGCGGCCGAAACCGACACTGCTCCCGCCCCCCGCCGCCTCCCCACGTCATCCCTTTGCAGCGGTCCTCGTCCACGTAATCCGGCTGGAACTGCCTGGACTCCGCCTCCGTCGCGAGCGACCCATCCGCAGCCCCGCGCGACCGACGCGCTCTCCTGCCCTTTCGCGAGACCCCCACGAACTCCGCGCCGCTCGCACCTCCTCAATCATCGTCGCTACTGAAATCCGTCATGCCACGGATACGCGGCAACGCACTGCCCGAAGCCCGCCCTCCACCACGTCCCCCAACGCGCCCCCGCCCCCCACGCGGGCCGCGGCCGCCGCGGCCGCTCTGACCGCCGCCGGCAGCAGGCCCCGCGACAATACCCGCGTCGTCGTCGTCGCTGCTGAAATCGGTCATACCTCGAATGCGCGGCATCTGCGCGCGCGCGGCTGGCGCGGCTCCACCCCCGCGCCCGGGCGCGCCCTCCATCCCACCGCGATTGCCCTCGGCCTCCGCTGAACCCTCGTCGTCGTCACTGAAATCAGTCATCCCCGGAATCCTAGGGAGCGCCGCGGCCCTGCCAACGCTATCGCTCCCACGGCTCTCGGACGCACGTCGCGTCGCCCCCCTTTCCGCCGGGTCGGCCCCGCGCGGACCCTCGACACCTGCAGCAACACCCGCCGCCTCCTCGCCGCGCCGCGTCCTCGCAACAACGCCGGCCATGACGTTCGGGTTCTGCGCGCCGCGCAGATGCGCACCTCGCTGAGTCTTCGCGGCCGCTTTCTGCTTCGGCGCATTCTTCTTCGGCGCCCCCGCCACCGACCGCTCCCACGGCGCGACGCCGCCATCTCCGAGGGGCACGCCGTCGGCCAGGCGGCCGTCCACATCGACGACCGCGGCGACGTGCCCCTCTGGATACCACACAACACTACCCATGTCCTGCCCCTCCGCGCAACCCAAAGGCCACGCGCCGGACCACTCCCCACGCAGTACATGGCCTGCGCTGTCAGCCTCATACACGCGCACCCTCGCCCGCCGCGCCTCCAGCCATGCCTGAACCGTCGCAAAATTCATTCTCTTCGCAGCGTCACCGCACGCCCCAGCCCCGGAATCATTGGCGCACTGCAACTCGAAGAAACACTCCGCGTGCGCGCGCGTGCCGGCACCCCCACACCGAGACACACTCAATTGCAAGCACTTATTCCGCCACGGCCCCCGGCAATCCCCCGCATCGACGACTCCGAATCGCCCCGACGCGACGCCTCGTCGCAGGCGCCGACGCCACGCGCGGGACGCGCCAGACGCCCCGGCAGCACCGAGCCCCACGCGCGAAAGCTTGTCCCAAGGCACCCCGCCCAGAGCGACGAAAATACAAACCACGCGAAGCGCGGCAACACCGACGCACTGCCCCGCACCCTGCGACGCCCTCCAGGCAGCATCCCCCACGCACTCGTCCGCGCCCTGGCCCGCCCTGCCCTTGGCACCGCCGTTCCCAATGCCGGGGGAGAACCTGCGCGCGCACACGCGCCGCCCCCCGCACCTCCGCGCGAAGAGCCCACGCAAGCCACAATAAAACCACTTGGCGACTCGAACATTCGCGGCAGACGGCACACCGTCCGGCAAAGCTTCCGCGTCGCGACAGAAGGTCTCTCTCTCCTTCCACAGGCGCGCCACAGCGGCCCGCCGCGCCGTGACCACCTTATCGTCCACCTGCGGCGGGCACGCCCCGAGGGCGACGAGGACACACGCGGCGCGCAGGGCCGTGTCGCCCACGGTCCACGCAGCATCGTCCGGCACCACGGCAGCGCGCGAAGCGGCGCGCGCACGCGGCTCCGCGTCGACTGCACGCGCCGCGCGGGCGTTCAGAAACTGCTCCAATCGCTCGTCCTTGTGCGCTCCCCCATGCGCCCGGCGGCCATGCAGGACGCGCTCCGGGGACGCATCACGCTCCAACGAACGCGGCACGACGGGAGCCAGCACACTCCCCGCGATCTGCTCGTTCCGCTCGGCCGCCAGCTCCGTCCACCGCGCCCACTCCGCCTCCCGCCGCGCACACCGAGACCACCGGCGCGACGCGCGGCACGCTTTCCGGAGCGATTTCTGCTCGCGCTCCGCCGCATCCAACGCGGAATCATCGACGACCTCCTCGTGGATCACGGCGTGCTCTGCGAGCAAAGACTCCCGCAGCCGATCGCCCGATGCGCGTGACTCCGACCCGTAGACTCGGGCCGGGAGCGGGCCCACGGCCGCGACAGGAGCCGAGGCCAACGCCAGAGCCAAGGCGGAAGCCGGGACCGTTGCTGGACAGACGTTGTCGTCAGCTCGAAACCAATCGTCGTCCGCGTCGTTCTCGTCGTCGTCGTCGCAGTCGCTGGCGGCGAAAGCACCAATTTCCCCCGCGTCAAAACGTTCAATAAATTCGGGGTGGTCACGATCTTCCATCGGCGAATTCTCTGAGTGACGCACTGGGACTGGCACGGCGACCGTGACCGGGTCTTCTCCCTCTTCCATTTCAACCTCCAAATACCCCCGGAGCCCCGAAACGGACCCCCAGAAGCCCAACACGCCTCCGGAACCGACCGGCGCCTCCAGCGCATACCCCTCCCCATGTTTTGCCACTCCTCCCGCCCCCGGAAGCTCCGGAGGCACCGGAAACTCCAAAACCTCCGTTTTTTCCTCCTCCTCCTCCTCCTCCTCCTCCTCCTCCTCCTCCGCCATTTCGACCTCCGGATGCCCCCAGACGCCCGAAACGCCTCCGGAACCGTCCCGCGCCTCCAGCGCGCACTCCTCCCTATAATCTGCCACTCCTCCCGCTCCCGAGAACTCCGGAGGCTCCGGACGCTCCGGAGCCACCGTTTTCTCCTCCTCCTCCTTCTCCTCCTCCTCCTCCTCCTCCTCCTCCTCCGCCTCAATTTCGACCTCCGAATGCCCCCAGGAGCCCGAAACGCGTCCGAGACCGTCCGACGCCTCCGGCGCGCACCCCTCCCTATGATTTGCCAATCCCCCCGCTCCCGAGAGCTCCGGAAGCTCCGAATGCTCCGGAAGCTCCGGACGCTCCGGAAGCTCCGGAAACGCCGGACAAGAAAATGCCCGCGAGAATTTCGCGAGCGTTTCCCCCTCCGAGCATCCGTTTCCAAGGAGCTCCGTCTCGCCTAGGAAGCCGCGCGCCGGGCAGAGAGACGCCCGCGAAAAAATCGCGAGCGTTTCCCCCTCCGAGCGCGCGCCCCCAGAGGAATCAACGCGGCCCCGGGGACCGCGCGCCGGGCAGGAAAACGCACGCGAAAAATTCGCGAGCGTTTCCCCCTCCCAGCGCGCGTTCCCAGAGGAATCAACGCTGCTCCGGGGACCGCGCGCCGGGCGGGAAAACGCCCGCGAAAAATTCGCGAGCGTTTCCCCTTCCCAGCGCGCGTTCCCAGAGGACTCCACGCCGCCCCGGAGACCGCGCGCCGGGCAGGAAAACGCCCGCGAAAAATTCGCGAGCGTTTCCCCCTCCCAGCGCGCGTTCCCAGAGGAATCAACGCTGCTCCGGGGACCGCGCGCCGGGCAGGAAAACGCCCGCGAAAAAATTCGCAAGCGTTTCCCCCTCCCAGCGCGCGTTCCCAGAGGAATCAACGCTGCTCCGGGGACCGCGCGCCGGGCAGGAAAACGCCCGCGAACAATTCGCGGGCGTTTCCCCCTCCCAGCGCGCGTTCCCAGAGGAATCAACGCCGCCCCGGGAACCGCGCGCCGGGCAGGAAAACGCCCGCGAAAAATTCGCGTGCGTTTCCCCCTCCCAGCGCGCGGTCCCAGAGGAATCCACGCCGCCCCGGGAACCGCGCGCCGGACAGGGAAACGCCCGCGAAAAATTCGCGAGCGTTTCCCCCTCCCAGCGCGCGGTCCCGTGCGTCGTGCCCCCCGTCCCCGCGCCCACTCCCTGGGTCCCCGGCCCCGACCCCAGCCCCGGCCCCTGGGTCTCCGCCCCCGGCCCCCGCCCCGGCCCCGGCCCCGGCCCCGCCCTCGACCTCGGCCCCGCCCCCGCCCCAAACGCACAAGCAGCCTTTCCCAACAAATCAGTCGTGGCACTTAGCCCTGAATATCCGACGCATTGGGGGGTTACCCCGGGAGGTTCGGGCCGCGGAAGCGCGCCCGGGACGAGAGACACCGGCCAGCCCACATAGGCGCGTGACCAATGCCCCTCGCCCCCGCCCGAGAGATAGTGACCACCCACATAGGCGAAGTCACTATCTCCCTCCATCCCCAGCCCACTTAGGCGCCAGGGGATGGAGTTCCCCTTCCCAGCCCACTTAGGCGCCAGGGAAGGGGGCGGCGAAGGTTGGAGGAAAGAGAGAGGAGGTTTTTTTTTTTTTTGTTTTGTTTGTTGCCCCGCCCCCCCGCCCCGCGCCCCCGCGCGCGCGCCCCTCGCGCGCGCCCGGGGAGGGAGAGGGGGCCGGGGAGAGCCTGTTTGAGCCAAAACGGCCGCGGCGGGGCGGTCGTCGACGTCGCTGTCGCCGTCGTCGCCCGCGGCGGCGGCGGCGGCAGCGGCGGCGACGGCAGCTCCGGCGGCGGTCCTGCTGCTCCTCCTGCTCCCTCTGCTCTTCCTTCTGCTCTTGCCGTCTCTCTTCCTGCTCCCTCTTGCTCTTCTGTTCCTTCGTCCCCTCCCCTCGCCTCTCCGCCCTTCTCTCGCTCTCCCGCTCCCTGCCTCCCCCGCGTCCCTCCTGCCGCTCCGTGCCCCTCCTGCTGCCCCCCCCTGCTCCCTCCTGTTCCCGCCCGCCGCCTTCCCCACCGTGTTCGCTTCCTCCCTCCTCCTTCTTGCGTCCCGTCGTCGTCGTCGTCGTCGTCGTCGTCGTCGCCGCCGCCGCCGCCGTTTCCTGCTGCTCGCCCCCCACCTCCTCCTCTTCTCTGCTGCTCGTTCTCTGCTCCTCTTTCCCTCTTCCTTCTGTTTTCTCTCCCCTCGTCTCCTCCTTTTGTCGTCCTCTGCTCTCTCTCCTTGCCTCCCTCCCTCCCTCCCCCCTCCCTCCCTCCCTCCCTCCCTCCCGCCCTTCCCTCCCCTCTGTCCCCCCTTTCCACCATCCCCCCCTCCCCCTCCCTCGCTCGCTCGCTCGCTTCCTCCCTGCTCCCTCCCTCCCTCCCTGCTCCCTCCCTCCTTCTGCCTCCCTGCTGCCCCTCCCCGTGCTGCCCCCTGCTCCCTCCTCTGTCTCCCTCCTTGCGGGTGCCTCCCAGGCCTCCCTCCCACATCTATCCTTCCCAGGCCCTCCTCCTAGGCCTCCCTCCAAGGCCTCCCTCCCGCATCCCTCCCTCCCAGGCCTCGCCCCCAGGCCTCCTTCCCAGGCCTCCCTCCCGCATCGCTCCCTCCCAGGCCTCCCTCCCAGGCTCTTCCTCCAGGCCGCCCTCCCACATCCCTCCTTCCCAGGCCTCCCTCCCAGGCCTCCCTCCCAGGCCTCCCTCCCGCATCCCTCCCTCCGAGGCCTGCCTCCCAGGCCTCCCTCCCAGGCCTCCCTTTCCACATGCATCCTCCAGGCCTCTCTCCCAGGACTCCCCCCGCATCCCTCCCAGGCCTCCCTCATGCCTCTCCTCGCACCCCTTCCTCTGAGGCCTCCCTCCCAGGCCTCCCTCCCATCCCACATCCCCCTCCCAGGCCTCGCTCCCAGGCCGCCCTCCAAAATTCCTCCTTCTCAGGCCTCTCTCCCAGGCCTCCCTCCCGCACCCCTCCTTCCCAAGCCTCCCTCCCAGGCCTCCCTCCCAGGCCTCCCTCCCGCATCCATCCCTCCTACAAGGGCAGCAAGCGGACGGCAGAGCAGTGAGGGAGGGAGGGAGGGAGAAAGGGAGGGCGGGAGGGAGCAGGGACGGAGGGAGCAGGGAGGGAGGAAGCAGGAGGAGAGAAGCAGGGAGGGAGGGAGGGAGAAAGAGAGAGAGAGAGAGAGAGAGAGAGAGAAATGAAAAAGAAGGAAGCAGGGGAGCAGGGAAGGAGGGAGCAGGGAGGAAGGGAGGGAGAGAGGGAGGGAGGGCAGGTTGGGAGCAGGGAGCAAGGAGGGAGGGAAAGAGCAGGGAGGCAGGACGAAAGAAAGCAGTGAGGGAGGGAGAAGGGAGGGAGGGAGGGAGCGGAGGGAGGAGGAACGGAGGGAGAGAAGTGGCTGGGAGGGAGGGAGTAAGCTCCATCCCGGCTTTTCCTCCCTGTTTCCCTTCCCTGCTACCTTCCCTCTCTGTCTCCCTCAGACATGTCTATACAGACGCAGTTTTTCAGTTCTCACTCCCAGCGAAGCTATTCATATGAAGTCTCGCGCTCTCAGTGAGAGCGCGAGACCATTCTGCGTCGACAAAAATGCACCAGAACTCTCTAGGTCACCCATAGATCGATATAAATTAGAAAAAAATCATCCGACAAAAAAAATGTAAAATTGTACAAATCGATATTTTTCATTAATTTTGAAAATTCTAATCAATTTGGGCACTCTCGAGGCTCATTCGATGTCTCGCATGTCGCTGCTTCGATTGGAATGCACCTGGCATGCATAGCATGCACTCAGCTCGAATTATCATCGAAACACCGTTCGCAACACGCATACATAGAGACGGTATTTCGATCATAACTCCTGACTCAGCCATTTCGAGGAACTCTCGAGCTTCCAGTGTGACGCGTCAGATCATTCTGCATCGACTGGTGTGCGTGAGAGGTCTGTAGATTGCTGACAGCTCGAGTTAAGTAAAGCCAACCACCGTCACCTGCCAAACTGTACTGCGGGCAAAGTCGGTTCCCGCAAGTCTTTTGATAGTAATATTGCTTCTAGAGCCCTGAAAATTTTACCAGCAGATGCGCCATAGCTTATTGTAGGTAGGAAAAATCCAACTTATGAAAAAGAATTGTCAAATCTTGCACAATGTTCCAAAAACCGACCCCAGGTTAACACATTGTCTCTTTTGGTCGGGTCGGCCAACTAGCTCCACCCTGCGCCCGAATTCCTCTTAGCTCATCTCGTCGCGAAGCGTTCTACGAGGTATACTGGCTAAGGGAAGTCTCTCGTTAAACCTCGTAGGCTTCTTCGACGAGATGAGCTAAGAGGATTTCGGGCGCAGGGTGGAGCTAGTTGGCCGACCCGACCAAAAGAGACAATGTGTTAACCTGGGGTCGGTTTTTGAAACTTTGTGCAAGATTTGACAATTCGTTTTCAGAAAACGGATTTTTCTCACATACAGTAAGCTATGGCGCACCTGCTGGTAAAATTTCAGGGCTCTAGGGGCAATATTACTGTCAAAAGACTTGCAGGAACCGACTTTGCCTGCAGTGCAGTTTGGCAGGTGACGGTGGTTGGCTTTACTTAACTCGAGCTGTCAGCAAGCTACAGACCTCTCACGCACACCAGTCGATGCATCTGATCTTGGCGCATCAACAACTGGAAGTCAGGAGTTATGCTCGAAATACTGTCTCTATGTATGCGTCTTGCGAACGGTGTTTCGATGATAACTCGAGCTGAGTGCATGCTATGCATGCCAGGTACATTCCAATCGAAGTAGCGACATGCGAGACATCGAATGGGAGCCTCAAGAGTGCCCAAATTGATTAGAATTTTCAAAATCAATGAAACATCGATTTGTACAATTTTGTATTTTTTTGTGTCGGATGATTTTTTTTCTAATTTATATCGATCTATGGGTGACCTAGAGAGTTCTGGTGCATGTTTGTCGACGCAGAATGGTCTCGCGCGTCGACCCGACCAGAAAGGACAATGTGACAACTTTTGGGTAGTTTTGCGAATATTTGAAAGATATTTGACAATTTATTTTGAGAAATCAGATTTTTTACGCCGAGCATTGGCATATAAACGTTGTTCTCTGAGCAGCTCAGCTCTCTAGAGCCAGTTTTGGTATTAGTTGACTTCCGGGAACCGACTTCATCTTTACTCAAAAAATCTCAATTTGACGTTTTTTTTAGAAAAGCTGACAGAAGCTCTCCGCTTCGATCCTAAGCTTTCTTACGGGTACAAGGAGCTCTACGAGGTTCCCGGCGGTGACCAGGTTGACGGTTCACCGCCGGCGCCAGTTACTCTTAAGCTTCCAGCAATAACTTGCTAAGGGAAGCTCTACGAGTTACTAGCTCTACCCCGCGCCGGAATTCCTCTAGCTCATCGATAACGAAGAGCTCTACGAGGCATTACTCTTAAGCTTCCAGCAATAACATGCTGAGGGAAGCTCTACGAGTTATTCCTCTAGCTCATCGATGCCGGGGAGCTCTATGAGGTACTAGCTGCACCCCGCCCAATGCTCATCGATCCAGAGAGCTCTACGAGGTACTCTTTGAGAACGGAGCATCTTTCCTGAAGGGCTCTAGGAAGCTCCCCAGCAGCGCTGTAAGAGCTGGCAGAAACGTGCCCATCCGTGCCTGCACGCGTGCAGACACGCGCGGTAGCTTGCCGGAAGCACTCCCGGACACGCTGCCGGCTCAGGCGAGTCGCTGCGAGGCCTGTGGAGCGACGGAAGAGAGCTCCTGATGGGCACCACCACCGTCCAGCTTCTAGCGCTGCCGAAGCGCTACACGCGTGCAAGCACGCGTGGAAGCTTTGCGGAAGCTCTTGCGGCCACGTTGCCGGGCCAGGCGGGTCGCTGCGAGGCCTGTGGAGCGCCGTGGAGGAGATCCTGGCGGGCAGCACCACCGTCCAGCTTGTAATTTTGAACCCTTTAGCTCTCAGCGGGCTCTCCGGGAACTTGGTAGCGTCCAAAACCCGGAGAGCGAAGAAACCTTTTGTGGACAGGAAAATTTTACTGGAGAGCTCTGCAAAGACCTCCTGCAGCGGTGCCGAAACGCTGTCAGAAACGCTTCCATGCGTGCCTGCTCGCGTGCGGGCACGCGTGGAATCTTGCCGGAAGCTTTCCCGGACACGTCGCCGGGTAAAAAAAGCCCCGATGAGGCCTGTGGACCGCCGTGGAGGAGCCCCTGGCGGCCACAACCACAGTCCGGCTTCTAATCTTAAGCTCTTTAGCTCTCAGCGAGATCTCTGGGAAAAACCCGGAGAACGAAGGCACACAGCGGAAAGCCTTCTTGGGAAGGCCACGGAAGCTCCCGGGATGATCTTCTGGGGCTCTGGGGGCCCCCCTGCAGCGCTTCTGAAGCGCTGCCACGAACGGTTCCATTCCCAGATAGCTCCTTGGAGAGCTGAGGGTTTCCGATAAGAAGCCAGAGGTGGGTGGTGAGGAGCAGAGGCACATCTCCGCCGGTCCACGATTCTCGCAGCAACTTGCCGGAGCTTGCAGCGGGTCCGGGGGCGTGGCTTCCTAGCGTTTCCCAATACGCGTGGCTCCAGGGTGCGCGAAGCGCTTCGGCAGAGGTTCGGAGGAGCTTCGGCAGTTCTTCCAGGCTCCTAGGCAGATCTTCGTGGCGCGCTTTGCAGGGCCCCACGCATCGTAAACGGCGCCCCTGCAAGCGTCTCCTGCGAGGTTTCCATCGTCCCCGCGCATCGTTTCAGGCGGCCCGGCAGAGGTCCCCGTGCGGCGTTTCGCGCTTGGCTTCGCTATCCGGGTTTTGAACGCTTACAAGTGTTTACCTGCACGCGTGCAGGAACGCGTGGAAGCTTGCCGGAGGCTCTCCCGGACGCGCTGCCGGGCTGGGCGAGTCGCTGCGAGGATCGTGGACCGGCGAAGATGGGCTGCTGGCGGGCACCACCAGCGTCCGGCTTCTAATCTAAAACCTTATAGCTCTCAGAGAGCTCTCCGGGAAAAACCCGGAGAGCGAAGACATCTCGGGGACGGGAAACCTTTCCTGGAGAGCTCCGGGGGGGCCCCCTGCAGCGCTGCTGAAGCGCTGCCAGGAACGCTTCCATGCTTGCCTGCACGCGTGCTGGCACGCTTGGAAGCTTGCCGGAAGCTCCCCCGGACCCGTTGCCGGGCCGGGCGGGTCGCTGCGAGGAACGTGGACCGCCGTGGAGGAGCTCCTGGCGGGCACCACCACCGTCCGGCTTCTAATCTCAAACCCTTTCTAGCTCTCAGCGAGCTCTCCGGGAAGAACTCGGAAAGAAAAGGGCAAACGCAGCAAAAATCTGCCCTGGCGGACTGTCGGGCGCTCTCGTGAAGCGCTGCCTGGGGCTCTGGGGGGTTGCCTTGCGGCGCTTCTGAAGAGCTGCCAGGAAGACTTCCACGCGTGCCTGTGCGCGTGCAGGCACGCGTGGAAGCTTGCCGGAAGCTCTCCCGGACCCGCTGCGAGGTTTTACAGGTCGCTGCGGGGATTCTGGACCGGCGAAGATGGGCTGCTGGCGGGCACCACCACCGTCGGGCTTCTAATCTTAAACCCTCTAGCTCTCAGAGAGCTCCCCAGGAATCTTTCCTGGAGAGCTCTGGGACGCCCCCCTGCAGCGCTTCCGAAGCGCTGCCAGAAACGCTTCCATGCGTGCCTGCAAGCGTGCAGGCTCGCGTGGAAGCTTGCCGGAAGCTCTCCCGGACACGCTGCCGGGCCGAAGAAGCCCCTGCGGGGATTCTGGAGCGCCGCGGAGAAGCTCCTGGCGGGCACAACCACCGTCCGGCTTCTAATCTTAAACGCTTTAGCTCTCAGCGAGCTCTCCGGGAAAAGAGGGCAAACGCCGAAAAGCCTTCCTGGCAAGCCCACAGAAGCTCTCGGGAAGCTCTTCTGGGGCTCTGGGGGCCCCTCTGCAGCGCTTCTGAAGAGCTGCCAGGAACTCTTCCACGCGTGCCTGCAGGCGTGCAGGCACGCGTAGACGCTTGCCAGAAGCTCTCCCGGACCCGCCGCCGGGCCGAACGAACTGCTGCGAGGATCGTGGACCGGCGAAGATGGGCTGCTGGCGGGCACCACCACCGTCCGGCTTCTAACACCTCGTAGAGCTCTTCGGCATCGATGAGCTAGAGGAATTCCGGCGCGGGGTGGAGCTAGTTGGCCCGCCCGGCCGAGGCGGACAATGTGGCAACTTTTGGGTGGTTTTGCGAATATTTGAAAGATATTTGACCATGTATTTTGAGAAACCAGATTTTTCGCACCTGTAGTAACTCGTAGAGCTTCCCTTAGCAAGTTATTGCTGGAAGCTTAAAAGTAATTCCGGGGCGCTTGAGAGCTAGTTGGCAAGAAAAATCTCGACGGACCTTTTGATGACTTTTGGTCGGTTGAAAATTTTGTTCTTGAAAATCAACCATTCGTTTGAGCTCTAGAATTTTTCTCATGATATTCGATCTTATTCCCGCTCGCCATCTTGATCTCAGCTCGATCGGGTACCTTTTACTGCCAAAAGGCGCCCAGGCGGGATCGGCTATTTCGATTCATCTTGACACGCGATGACGGTTTTATCAAGATAACTCGAGCTTTAGGACAGCTACAGAGCTGGTAAGCACAGCTAATCGATCCAGAATGATCTGGCGCGTTCGCCCGTTGAATCCAGAGGTCTGAACTCGGTCTGCTAGCCGAGCTAGGTCCGCAAACCTATTCGTATTATTCGAGTCATCTTGACAGACGCTCTCGGTTTTCTGTACTTAACTCGAGCTACAGGACAGCTACAGAGCTGATACGTACAGAATCTGATCAGAATCATCAGTGGCCGTTGTCTGTTGAATCTAGAGCTCTGAACTCGGTCTGCTGCCCGATCTAGAATCGCGAAACTCTTTGTATTCTTCGAGCCATCTTGAGAGATGCTGTCGGTTCTCTGCACTCAACTCGGGCTGTTAGGGGGGCTGCATGGCTGGTAATCACTGGAATCGATTCAGAGACATCAGGCGCGTTCTCGTCTCGAATCCAGAGCTCCGAACTCTGTCTGCTGTCCGAACTAGGTCCGCAAAACTATACGTATTGTTCGAGTCGTCTTGAGAGTCGCTGCCGGTTTTCTGCCCTCAACTCGGGCTGTAGGGTGGCTGCAGGGCTGGCAATCACAGGAATCGATTTGGGGACATCAGACGCGTCCCACTATTGCATTCAGAGGTCTGAACTCGGTCTGATACTCGAGTTAGGTTTGCTGAACTATTCGTATTGTTCGAGTCATCTTGAAAGGTGCTGTCGATTTACGCACGTAACTCGGGCTGTAGGAGAGCTACAGAGCTCGTATAGAAGACAATCCAACATCATGGGCGTTCGGTTGTTGCATCGAAAGGTCTGAAATCGCTTGGGCTGAAAAACTATTCGTTCTCTCTACAATTTTTTCGATATTATATATTGTCAGGAAGCTCTCCGAGTCCCCCGGCGGTAACCAAGGTTGACGGTTTACCGCCGGTGTCCAGTGGGTTTTGCCGCGTGTGCCAGTGAAATTTTCAGGTCTGTAGGTGCAGTATTACTATCAAAAGACTTGGGGGAACCGACGTTGAGTAAAAGCAGAAAAACGTGTTTTTTTTGAGTTTTTTCTTTCTCGCTCCAGAAGCTTTCTCTCCGTGTTCCGACGATCGCCGCGCAAGAAAAGAGCTCTACGAGGTTCCCGGCGGTAGCCAGGTTGACGGTTTACCGCCGGTTCCAATCTAAAACCCTCTAGCTCTCAGAGAGCTCTCCGGGAATTACTCTTAAGCTTCCAGCAACTAGCTAAGGGAAGCTCTACAAGTTATTCCTCTAGCTCATCGATGCCGGAGAGCTCTACGAGGTACTTGCTGAGGGAAGCTCTACAAGTTACTTGGTAGCGTCTAAGAGCGTCCAAAACCCGAAGAGCAAAGAGAGCACACAGAGGAAAACCTTCCTGGCAAGCCCACGGAAGCTCCCGGGAAGCTCATCTGGGCTCTGGGGGCCCCCTGCAGCGCTTCTGAAGCGCTGCCAGGAACGCTTCCACGCGTGCCTGCACGCGTGCAGGCGCGCGTTCACGCTTGCCGGAAGCTCTCCCGGACCCGCTGCGACGTTTTACAAGTCGCTGCGAGGATCGTGGACCCGCGAAGATGGGCTGCTGGCGGGCACCACCACCGTCCGGCATCGAATCTAACATCCTCTAGCTCTCAGAGAGCTCCCCGGGAAAAAACACGCATTGGTAGCGTCCACGAGGCACTTGGTAGCGCTCAAAACCCGGAGAGCGAAGAGACTCTTTGGGGATGGGATATCTTTCCTGGAGAGCTCTGGGAAGCTCCCCTGCAGCGCTGCCGAAGCGCTGCCAGAAACGCTTCCATGCGTGCCTGCACGCGAGCAGGCACGCGTGGCAGCTTGCCGGAAGCTCTCCCGGACCCGCTGCCGGGCCGAACAAGCCCCGGCGGGGATTCTGGAGCGCCGCGGAGGAGCTCCTGGCGGGCACAACCACGGTCCGGCTTCTAATCTTAAGCCCTCGAGCTCCCAGCGAGCACTCCGGAAAAAACCCGGAGAGCAAAGACACCATCGGGAAGAGAAAATCTTTCCTGGCGAACTCTAGGGAGCTCTCCTGCGGCGCTTCTGAAGCGCTGCCAGGAACGCTTCCGCGCGTGCCTGCGCGAGTGCAGGCACACGTGGAAAGCGCCCCACCCCCGCTGCCGGGACGGGCGAGCCGCTGCGAGGATCGTGGAGCGGCGGAGATGGGCTGCTGGCGGGCACCACCACCGTCTGGCTTCTACTCTAAGACCCTCTAGCTCTCAGAGAGCTCTCCGGGAAAAGTTATCACTTTGTCCTGTCTGGCCGGGTCGGCCAACTAGCTCCACCCCGCGCCGAAATTCCTCTAGCTCATCGATGCCGAAGAGTTCTACAAGGTATATTCGCAAAACCGAGCCAAAGTTGCCACATTGTCTCTTCTGGTCGGATCGGCCAACTAGCTCCACCCCGCGCCGGAATTCCTCTAGCTCATCGATGCCGAAGAGCTCTACGAGGTACACTCGGCAAGCTTCCCTGGCGAGCCCTCGGACGCTCTCGTGAAGCGCTTTTGGGGCTCCGGGGGGGCCACCCTGCAGCCCTTCTGAGGCGCTGCCAGGATCGCTTCCACGCGTGCTTGCACGCGTGCAGGCGCGCGTGCAAGCTTGCCGGAAGATCTCCCGGACCCGCTGCCGGCTCGGGCGAGGCGCTGCGGGGATCGTGGAGCGGCGGAGATGGGCTGCTGGCGGGCACCACCACCGTCTGGCTTCGAATCTAAAACCCTCTAGCTCTCAGAGAGCTCTCCGGGGGAAAAAAATTCAAAAATAAGTTTTTCCATTTTCATCAAACGCTGGTTCCCTTGATACTAACATTTCATCTACTGATCTGCTAATTGGACAGACAAACGGGAGAAATATGTTTGTTTGTTTTTGTTGTTGTTTTTTTTTGTTTTCTGATGTCTCTGCGTGAGAGCTCTCAAGCATCCTCATCAGCTTCAGCTTCAGCTTCAGCTTCAGTTTCAGCTTCAGCTTCAGCTTCAGACTCAGCTTCAGCTTCAGTTTCAGCTTCACAGCTGCAGCTTCAGCTTCAGCTTCAGCTTCAGCTTCAGCTTCAGCTTCAGCTTCAGCTTCAGCTTCAGCTTCAGCTTCAGCTCCAGCTTCAGCTTCAGCTTCAGCTTCAGCTTCAGCTTCAGCTTCAGCTTCAGCTTCAGCTTCAGCTTCAGCTTCACCTTCAGCTTCAGCTTCAGCTTCAGTTTCAGCTTCAGCTTCAGCTTCAGCTTCAGCTTCAGCTTCAGCTTCAGCTTCAGCTTCAGCTTCAGCTTCAGCTTCAGCTTCAGCTTCAGCTTCAGCTTCAGCTTCAGCTTCAGCTTCAGCTTCAGCTTCAGCTTCAGCTTCAGCTTAGGCCAAGCTTCAGCTTCACTTCAGCTTAAGCTTCAGTTCAGCTTCAGCTCAGTCAGCTTCACTTCAGCTTAGCTTCAGCTTCAGCTTCAGCTTCAGCTTCAGCTTCCACTTCAGCTTCAGCTTCAGCTCAACTTCAGCTTCCAGCTTCACGAGCTTCAGCTTCAGCTTCAGCTTCAGCTTCAGCTTCAGCTTCAGCTTCAGCTTCAGCTTCAGCTTCAGCTTCAGCTTCAGCTTCAGCTTCAGCTTCAGCTTCGAGTTGAGGGAAACATTTCAGCAACAGCCCGAAGAACAGGTCGCACAGAAATTCCCGGAGAGCCCTCTGAGAGCCAGAAGGTTTTAGATTCGAAGCCGGGCGGTGGTGGTGCCCGCCAGCAGCCCATCTCTGCCGCTCCACGATCCCCGCAGCGCTTCGCCCGAGCCGGCAGCGGGTCCGGGGGAGCTTCCGGCAAGCTTCCACGCGTGCCTGCACGCGAGCAAGCACGCGTGGAAGCGATCCCGGCAGCGCCTCAGAAGGGTTGCAGGGGAGCCCCCCAGAGCCCCAAAAGCCCTCCAGGAGAGCGTCCGAGGGCTCGCCAGGAAAGCTTGCCGGGTGTTCTCTGATCTCCGGGTTTTAGACGCTACCAAGAAGTACCTTGTAGAGCTCTTCGGCGCTCGTAGAGCTAGTACCTTGTAGAGCTCTTCGTCGTGGACGAGCTAAAGGAATTCCGGCGCAGGGTGGAGCTAGTTGGTCGACCCGAGCAGAAAAAACAAATAGGTGACTTTGGGTCGGTTTTGCTCAGATTTGCCGGACGGTGGTGGTGCTCGCCAGGAGCTCCTCCGCGGCGGTCCAGAATCCTCGCAAGGGTTCGTTCGGCCCGGCAGCTGGTCAGGGAGAGCTTCCGGCAAGCCTCCATGCGTGCCTGCACGCGTGCAGGCACGCACGGAAGCGTTTCTGGCAGCGTTTCAGCAGCGCTGCAGGGAGGCCCCCAGAGAGCCAGAGAAGCTTTACGAAAGCGCTGGCGGGCTCGACTCGACAGGAAAGCTTACCTCGTAGAGCTCTTCGGCATCGATGAGCTAGAAGAATTCCGGCGCGGGGTGGAGCTAGTAACTCGTAGAGCTTCCCTTGGCAACCAGTTGCTGGATGCCTATGAGTACCTCGTAGAGCCCTTCCGCATCGATGAGCTGGAGGAATTCCGGCGCGGGGCGGAGCTAGTAACTCGTAGAGCTTCCCTTGGCTTAAGAGCAATACCTCGTAGAGCTCTTCGTCATCGATGAGCTAGAGGAATTCCGGGAGAGCTCTCTGAGAGCTAGAGGGCTTTAGTCTAGAAGCCGGACGGTGGTGGTGCCCGCCAGCAGCCCATCTCCGCCGCTCCAGAATCCTCGCAGCATCTTGTTTGAGCCGGCAGCTGGTCCGGGAGAGCTTCCGGCAAGCTTCCACGCGTGCCTGCACTCGTGCAGGCACGCGTGGAAGCGTTCCTGGCAGCGCTTCCGGCACGCTTCAGGGGTGCCCCCCAGCCCCCTCCAGGGAATATTTCCCGTTTCCAGGGGTCTCTTCGCTCTCCGGGTTTTGGACGCTACCAAGTTCCGGCGCGGGGTGGAGCTAGTTGGCCCACCCGGCCGAGGCGGACAATGTGACAACTTTTGGGTGGTTTTGCGAATATTTGAAAGATATTCGACAATTTATTTTGAGAAAGCACATTTTTTGCACCTGTAGACGAATATGAGGGCTTCTCTGTCAAAATATGAGCGCTCTAGATGCCCTTTTATTATCAAAACACTTGGCGGAACCAACTTTATGTCGACATGAAAAAAATCATGTTTTCTCTTTTCGAAAAATGCTTCCAGAAGCCCTCTCTTTTGATGCTGAACACTCTTACGCGTGCTAGGAGCTCTACGAGGTTCCCGGCGGTGACCAGGTTGACGGTTCACCGCCGGCGCCAGTTCCCGGAGAGCTCTCTGAGAGCTAGAGGGCTTAAGATTAGAAGCCGGACGGTGGTGGTGCCCGCCAGCAGCCCATGACTCGTAGAGCTTCCCTAAGCTAGCAGCTGGAAGCTTAAGAGTAACTCGTAGAGCTTCTCTTAGCAAGTTCTTGCTGGAAGCTTAAGAGTAATTCCGGGGCGCTGGAGAGCTAGTTGGCAAGAAACATCTCGACGGAACTTTTGCTGACTTTTGGTCGGTTGAGTTTTTTTTCTCGAAATTCAACCATTCGTTTGAGCTCTAGTACTTTTTCCCGTGATATTCGATCTTATTCCCGCTCGCCATCTTGATCTCAGCTCGATCGGGTACGTTTACTGCTAAAAAGCACACGGGCGGGATCAGCTATTTCGAGTCATACCTTGTAGAGCTCTTCGGCATCGATGAGCTAGAGGAATTCCGGCGCGGGGTGGAGCTAGTTGGCCCACATGGCCGAGGCGGACAATGTGACAACTTTTGGGTGTCTTTGCGAATATTTGAAAGATATTTGACAATTTATTTTGAGAAAGCAGATTTTTCGCACCCGTAGACGAATGTGAGGGCCTCTGCGTCTTAATATGAGCTCTCTAGATGCACTCTTACTATCAAAACACTTGGCGGAATCAACTTCATGTCGACATGGAAAAAAAAATGTTTTCTCATTTTCGAGAAATGCTCCGAGAAGCCCTCTCTTTCGATGCTGAGCGCTCTCACGCGTGCTCAGAGCTCTACGAGATTCCCGGCGGTCACCAGGTTGACGGTTCACCGCCGGCGCCAGTCTTCATACGCGTAGTCGGTTTTCTCAAGATAACTCTAGCTTTCGGACAGCTACAGAGCTGGTAGGCACAGCTAATCGATCCAGAATGATCAGGCGCGTTCGCCTGTCGAACCCAGAGGTCTGAACTTGTTCTGCTAGCCGAGCTAGGTCCGCAAACTTATTTGTACTACATTCGAGTCATCTTGACAGACGCTCTCGGTTTTCTGTACTTAACTCGAGCTACAGGACAGCTACAGAACTCATACGTACAGAATATGATGCAGAATCATCAGTGACCGTTGTCTGTTGAATCCAGAGCTCTGAACTCGGTCTGCTGCCCGATCTAGAATCGCGAAACTATTCGTATTGTTCCCGTCATCTGAAGAGATGCTGTCGGTTCTTTGCTCTTAACTCGGGCTGTAGGGGGCTGCATGGCTGGTAACTTGGCAGCGTCCCAAACCCGGAGAGCGAAGAGACCCCTGGGAACGAGAAATCTTCCCTGGAGGGGGCTGGGGGGCACCCCTGAAGCGTGCCAGAAGCGCTGCCAGGAACGCTTCCACGCGTGCCTGCACGAGTGCAGGCACGCGTGGAAGCTTGCCGGAAGCTCTCCCGGACCAGCTGCCGGCTCAAACGAGACGCTGCGAAGATTCTGGAGCGGCGGAGATGGGCTGCTGGCAAGAACCACCACCGTCCGGCTCCTAATCTAAAACCCTCTAGCTCTCAGAGAGCTCTCCGGGAATCACTGGAATCGATTCGGAGACATCAGGCGCGTCCGCCTGTCGAATCCAGAGCTCCGAACTTGTCTGCTGCCCGAACTAGGTCCGCGAAACTATTTTATACCTTGTAGAGCTCTTTGGCATCGATGAGCTCTTTGGCTCTTTGGCGCGGGGTGGAGCTAGTTGGCCCAGCCGGCCGAGGCGGACAATGTGATAACTAACTCGTAGAGCTTCCCTTAGCAAGTTATTGCTGGAAGCTAAGAGTAATTCCGGGGCGCTGGAGAGCTAGTTGGCAAGGAAAATCTCGACGGACCTTTTGGTGACTGTTGGTCGGTTCAAAATTTTGTTCTCAAAATTTGAACATTCGTTAGAGCTCTAGTATTCTTTCCCATGATTTTCGATCTTATTCCCGCTCGCCATCTTGATCTTCTTTCGATCGGGTAGCTTTTACTGCCAAAGAGCAGGCAGGCGGGACCGGCCGTTTCGAGTCATCTTGATACGCGCGCGCTGTCGGTTTTCTCAAGATAACTCGAGCTTCAGGACAGCTACAGAGCTGGTAAGCACAGCTAATCGATTTAGAATGATCAGGCGCGTGCGCCTGTTGAACCCTGAGGTCTGAAATCGGTCTGCTAGCCGAGCTAGGTCCGCAAATCTATTCGTGGTATTTGAGTCATCTGACAAACGCTCTCGGTATTTTGTGTTTAACTCGAGCTGTAGGGCAGTTACAGAGCTCATAGTCACAGACATCGATTGGAAATCATCAGGCGCGTTGATCTGTTGAATCGAGAGCTCTGAACTCGCCCTGCTTCCCGAGCTAGGATCGCGAAACTATTCGTATTGTTCGAGTCATCTGGAGAGGTACTGTCGCTTGGTGCTGGTGGCGACAGCAATCGATTTGGAGACATCAGACGCGTCCGCCTGTGGAATCCAGAGCTCGGGACGCGGTCTCCTGCGTGAACTCGGTTCGTGAACTTGTTCGTATTGTTCGAGTATTCCTGAAAGATGCTGTGGGTTTTCTGCACTTAACTCGGGCTGTATGGGGGTCTGCAGGGCTGGCTGGTATCAGAGGAATCGATTCGGAGACATCAGACGCGTCCGCCTGTCGCATTCAGAGGTCTGAACTCGGTCTCATACTCGAGCTGGATTAACGAAACTATTCGTTTTGTTTGAGTCATCTTGAGAGGTGCTGTTGATTAGCGCGCGTAGCTTGGGCTGTAGCAGAGCTACAGAGTTCGTACAGAAGACAATCTAGAAGCATCAGGGGGCGTTTGGCTGTTGCATCGAGAGGTCTGAAATCGCTTGGGCTGAAAAACTATTCGTTCTCTGCAATCTATGTTCCACATTATATTTGTCAGGAAGCTCTACGAGTCCCCCGGCGGTATGAAAGGTTGACGGTTTACCGCCGGCGCCCAGTTTTGGGTGGTTTTGCGAAAATTTGAAAGATATTTGACCATGTATTTTAAGAAAGCAGATTTTTACGCCGAGCATTGGCATATAAACTCCTCTCTGACAGCAGCTCAGCTCTCTCGATGCATTTTTGCATGAAATGATTTCCAGGAACTGAGCGAATATGAACGTCGACAAAATCGTTTTGAAGCTTTTTTTTTAAAAAAAACAAAAAACAAAAAAAAAAAAAAAAAAAAAAAAAAAAAAAAAAAAAAAAAAAAAAAAAAAAAAAAAAAAAACTTTTTTTTTGATGTTGTGTCGATTCTCTGCATTCTTACCAGTGAGAGGAGCTCTACGAGGTTCCCGGCGGTGACCAGGTTGACGGTTCACCGCCGGCGCCAGTTCGTATTGTTTGAGTTATTCTGAGAGGTGCTCTCGATTTTTCCACGGCGGTCCACGTTCCCCGGAGCAACTCGCCCGGCCCGGCAACGGGTCCGGGAGAGGTTCTGGCAAGATTCTACGCGTGCTTGCACGCGTGCAGGCACGTCTTGAATCGTTTCTGGTAGCGCTTCGGCAGCGCTGCAGGGGAGCTTCCCAGAGCTCTCCAGGAAAGATATTCCGTCCCGATAGGGTCTGTACCTCGTAGAGCTCTTCGGCAAGATTCCCGGAGAGCTCGCTGAGAGCTAAAGGGTTTAAGATTAGAAGCCGGACGGCGGTGGTGCCCGCCAGCAGCCCATCTCCGCCGGTCCACGATCCCCGCAGCGGCTCGCCTGAGCCGGCAGCGTGTCCGGGAGAGCTTCCGGCGAGCGTCTAGGCGTGCCTGCACGCGTGCAGGCACGCGTGGAAACGTTCCTGGCAGCGCTTCGGAAGCGCTGCCGGGATAGTCCCCAGAGCCCCAGAGGAGGTTCACGCGTGCTTCCGCGGGCTTGCCAGGAAGGTTTTGCGCTGTGTGTTCTCTTTGCTCTTCGGGTTTTGGACGCTACCAAGTGAGCTCTGAGGAATTCGGGCGCGCCCGCACGCGTGCAGGCATGCATGGAAGCGATCCTGGCAGCGCTTCAGCAGCGCTGCAGGGGAGCCCCCGAGAGCCCTCGAGCAAAGATTCCCGTCCCCGAGGGCGTGTTCGCTCTCCGGGTTTTTCCCGGAGAGCTCGCGGAGAGCTAACGGGTTTAAGATTAGAAGCCAGACGGTGGTGGTGCCTGCCAGGAGCTCCTCCACGGCGGTCCACGTTCCTCGCAGCAACTCCGGTGAATCGGAAACGTGTCCGGGAGAGCTGCCGGCAAGCTTCCACGCGTGCCTGCACACGTGCAGGCACGCATGGAAGCGTTTCTGCCAGCGCTTCGGCAGCCCTGCAGAGAGCTTCCCAGAGCTCTCGAGGAAAGATTTCCCGTCCCCAAAGGCTCTCTTCGCTCTTCGGATTTTCCCGGATAGCTCCTTGGAGAGCTAAGGGCTTCAGAGAAGAAGCCGGAGGTGGGTGGTGAGGGGGACACGCCCACTTCTGCCGGTCCACGATCCTCGCAGCGAGTTGCCGGAGGTTGCAGCGGGTCCGGGAGCGTGGCTTCCTAGCGTTTCCCAATGCGCGTGGCTCACGGGTGCGCGAAGCGCTTCGGCAGAGCTTCGGCAGAGCTTCGCCAGTGCTCGCAGGCTCCTAGGCAGAGGTGTCGTGGTAGGTTTCACAGAGCCCCGCGCGTCGTAAAAGACGCCCTCGCAGGCGTCTCCTGCGAGGTTTCCAGCGCCCCACGCATCGTTCCAGGCGGCCTGGCAGAGGTCGCCGTGCGGCGCTTTGGAGCGCTCTGCGCTCCGCGCCTTGCCTCGCTATCCGGGTTTTGGACGCTTACAAGTGGGCGCTACCAAGTGAGCTCTGAGGAATTCGGGCGCAGGTGGAGCTAGTGGGCCGACCCGACCTTAAGAGACAATGTGGCGACTTGGCGTCGGTGATTCTATCTTTGTGCAAAATTTGAAACTTTCGTTTTACAAACAGGTATTTTTCTCACCTGTAGCGGATTATGCCGTGTGTGCCAGTTAAATTCCCAGGTCTGTAGCTGTAATATTACGATCAAAAGACTTGAGGGAACCGTCGGCCGCTTCGAGTCATCTTCACACGCGTTCACGGTTCTCTGTACTTAACTCGAGATTTAGGACAGCGACAGCTGATACTTACAGAAATCGATTCAGAATCATCAGGCGCGTTCGTCTGTCCTATCGAGAGACCTGAACTCGGTCTGCTGCTCGAGCTAGGTCCGCAAAACTATTTATAATATACGATCATTTTGACGAGTATTGTCGGTTTCCCTTAACTGAAGATTTAGAAGAGCTACAGAGCTGCGCATGTAAACCGACCTAGTATCACCCGGCGCGATTTTTCTCGCATCGAGAGGTCCGAACTCGGTCTGGCAGCTAGGTCCACGAAGCGAAGATGCAACATTTAAAAAACATATGTTCGATATTTCTTCTTCACGCTTGAGAAAGCTTCTCTCGTGTGCTTCGAGCAGCGCCGCGCCAGAATAGAGCTCTTCTACGAGGCTCCTGACGGTTACCTGGTTGACGGTTTACCGCCGGATCCCAGTTTGCTCTTCGGGTTTTGGACGCTACCAAGTAACTTGTAGAGCTTCCGTTAGCAAGTTATTGCTGGAAGCTTAAGAGTAATTCGGGGGCGCTGGAGAGCTAGTTTGCAAGAAAAATCTCGGCGGACCTTTTGCTGACTTTTGCTCGGTTGAAATTTTTTTTCTCGAAATTCAACTATTCGTTAGAGCTCTAGTATTTTTTCCGTGATATTCGACCGTATTCCCGCTCGCCATCTTGATCTCAGCCCGATCGGGTACCTTTTACTGCCAAAAAGCACTGGGGCGGGATCGGCCGTTTCGAGTCATCTCGATTCGCGCTGTCGGTTTTCTCAAGATATCTCGAGCTCTAGGAGCTGGTAAGCACAGCTAATCGATTGAGAATGATCAGGCGCGTTCGGTCCAGAGGTTTGAACTCGGTCTGCTAGCCGAGCTAGGTCCGCAAACCTATTCGTATTTTTCGAGTCATCTTGACATACGCTCTCGGTTTTCTGTACTAAACTTGAGCTACTGGACAACTATAGAGCTGATACGTACTGAAACCGATTCAGAATCACTTGTAAGCGTCCAAAACCCGGATAGCGAGGCAAGGCGCGGAGCGCAGAGCGCTCCAAAGCACCGCACGGCGACCTCTGCCAGGCCGCCTGGAACGATGCGTGGGGCGCTGGAAACCTCGCAGGAGACGCCTGCGAGGGCGTCTTTTACGACGCGCGGGGCTCTGTGAAACCTACCACGACACCTCCGCCTAGGAGCCTGCGAGCACTGGCGAAGCTCTGCCGAAGCTCTGCCGAAGCGCTTCGCGCACCCTTGAGCCACGCGTATTGGGAAACGCTAGGAAGCCACGCTCCCGGACCCGCTGCAACCTCCGGCAACTCGCTGCGAGGATCGTGGACCGGCAGAAGTGGGCGTGTCCCCCTCACCACCCACCTCCGGCTTCTTCTCTGAAACCCTTAGCTCTCCAAGGAGCTATCCGGGAATGAATTGCGTTTGTCTGTTGAATCCAGAGCTCTGAAATCTGTCTGCTGCCCGATCTAGAATCGCGAAACTATTCGTATTGTTCGAGTCATCTTGAGAGATGCTGTCGGTTCTCTGCACTGAACTCGGGCTGTGGGGGGGGGGCTGCATGGCTGGTAATCACTGGAATGGATTCGGAGACATCAGGTGCGTCCTGCCATCGAATCCAGAGCTCGGAACTCTGTCTGCTGCCGAGTCCGCGAAACTATTATTGTTCAAGCCATCCTGAGGTGCTGTCGGTTTCCTACAGACCGAGTTCAGACCTCTGGGTTCAACAGGCGCGCCTGATCATTCTGCATCGATTAGCTGTGCTTACCAGCTCTGTAGCTGTCCTGAAGCTCGAGTTATTTTGATAAAGCCGACAGCTCGTATCAAGATGACTCGAAACGGTCAATCCCGCCTGCTTGCTTTTTGGCAGTAAAAGCTACCCAATCGAGCTGAGATCAAGATGGCGAGCGGGGTTAGATCGAATATCAGAAAAAAATACTAGAGCTCTAGCGAATGTTCAAATTTCGAAAAAAAAAAAAAAAAAAAAAAAAAAAAAAAAAAAAAAAAAAAAAAAAAACTGGGCGCGGGCGGTAAACCGTCAACCTTTCTTACCGCCGGGGGACTCGTAGAGCTTCCTGACAACATATAATGTCGAAAAGAGAAAATTAGTTTATCAGCCCAAGCAATTTCAGACCTCTCCTGCATGCGACAGGCGGACGCGTCTGATGTCTCTGAATCGATTTCTGTGATTACCAGCCACGCAGCCCCCTACAGCCCGAGATCAGTGCAGAACACCGACAGCATCTCTCAAGATGACTCGAACAACACGAATAGTTTGGGGCAGGAGACCGAGTTCAGAGCTCTGTATTCAACAGACAACGGCCACTGATGAATCTGAATCAGATTCTGTGCGTATCAGCTCTGTAGCTGTCCTGTAGCTCGAGTTAAGTACAGAAAACCGAGAGCGTCTGTCAAGATGACTCGAATAATACGAATAGGTTTGCGGACCTAGCTCGGCTAGCAGACCGAGTTCAGACCTCTGGGATCAACGGGCGAGCGCGCCTGATGGGTCTGAATCGATTACCTGTGGTAACCAGCTCTGGAGCTGTCCAGAAGCTCGATCTATCTTGAGAAAACCAACACCGCGTGACAAGATGACTCGAAACGGCCGATCCCGCCCGTGTGCTTTTTGGCAGTAAAAGGTACCCGACCAGGCTGAGATCAAGATGGCGAGCGGGAATAAGATCGAATATCACGAAAAAGAATACTAGAGCTCTAACGAAGGGTTAAATTCCGAGAACAAAAATTTGAACCGACCAAAAGT
>CAUYUJ010010622.1:0-5000 GCA_963575745.1 Prorocentrum cordatum
GAAGGAGAGACTGGTCGAGCCTGGTGAGGGCGAGGGAGGGGGGAGGGCAAGACGAGTTTGGGGAAGAGAGCAAGAGAGAGAGAGAGAGAGAGGGATGGAGGCAGAACCTGCAGCAAGAGAGCGAACTAGAAAAAGTCGAGAGCGAGGCAGAGAGAAAGAGAGAGAGAGGCCGCAGCAGCGCGTGTCCGCGCCGGGCGCCGTCCTTCGAGCGGCAGCGCGCGCCCTTCTCTCTTCTTGGGACCGGGAGCTACGCCCTGAGTCACCACCTACCAAACCACCCCAACCCAACCCGAAGGCTTCAATTTGCCCTCCATTTCCAGTGGGGGGGGGTCGGGGAACGTTGAAAAAACACATGGTGCCCGTACCCCCCCCAACCCGAAATTCGGATCAAATTCGGGTCTTCGGGTTGGGTTGGGGTGGTCTGGTAGGTAGTCACTGAGGGACAAGAGCCCAGGGCACTTGCGACGTGCGACTGACGGGGGGCCGCGCGACAAGTGCAAAGACCGCGGCAGGCGATCACAATGCAGCGCAGTTGTACAGCGAGCCGCAGGTGGAGATAAGCGTCGCTCTCGTCCTCGTCCTCGTCCTCCTCGTCCTCATCGTCGTCGTCATCGCTCACGTCCGTCGTCGCCCCCGCCGTCGCCGCCATCGTCGCCCTCGTCGTTCTCGTCCTTGTCCCCATCGTCGCCGACGTCGTCGGCCTCGTCGTCATTGGCCTCGTCGTCCTCTGCCTTGTCGTCCTCGGCCTCGTCGTCCTCGGCCTCGTCGTCCTCGTCGTCCTCGTCGTCGTCCTCGTCGTCGCCCTCGTCGCCGTCCTCGTCGATCCCAGGGTTGGGAGGTGGCTACTTGCCTGACGAGTGGTGCCCTGGTGTCCTGGTGTGTCTAACACGTGGTCACCGGAAATCCCGACCGTTTCCCATGCAGGGCTGGCTTTTTCCCCCCGAAGATGGCCAGCAACCTCCCGTCGTGATTTATTTGTTGGACAGATTCGCGCTCCACTGAGATACGACGTTCCGGAAAAAAATGCAACACCGCGTAAAGTCATGGCTGGGGCGCTGGACCCTATCCTTTCGCGGCGTTTTGCTGTGAGCCGCATCGATCTGTGATGGCCCCTGGGGCCTGGAAAACGGGGCGAACTCGCCCGGAGCGTAAGACACTGCAGCAGACGGAAGAGAGAGGAAGAGAGAGGAGGAGGAGGAGGAGGAGGAGGAGGAGGAGGAGGAGGAGGAGGAGGAGGAGGAGAGGAAGGAGTCGGAGGAGGAGGAGGAGGAGGAGGAGGAGGAGGAGGAGGAGGGGAGGAGGAGGAGGAGGAGGAGGAGGAAAGGAGGAGGAGGAAGGAGGAGGAGGCGGAGGAGGAGGAGCGGAGGAGGAGGAAGGGTGGAGGATGAGGGAAGGAGGAGGAGGGGAGGAGGAGGAGGAGAGGGGAGGCAGGGTAGGAGGAGAGGAGGATGGGAGGAGGAGGAGGAGGAGGAGGAAGGCAAAGAGGACGAGGAGGAGGAGGAGGAGAGGAGGAGGAGGAGGAGGAGGAGGAGGAGGAGAGGAGGGGGAGGAGGAGGAGGGAGGAGGAGGAGGAGGCTGGGAAGGAGGAGGTGGAGGAGGTGGAGGAGGAGGAGGAGGGGCCCAGATTTCAGGGGCGGCGCCGAGCTGGTTTTTCGGATCACGGTTCCGCGCCTCTGGCGGCCGTCCGGGGCGGCCCCGGCGCCCCACGGAGCGTCCTCGGCGAGGCGCAGCTGCTCGAGGCGGGACGGCCGCTGGGGAACCGAGGCGGGGCGAGCTCGCCCCTGGCGGAAGGCATGGCAGGCGACGGAGGAGAGACGAGGAGGGAGAGGAGGAGAGCGAGGGGGGGAGGAGGAGGATGTGAGGAGGAGGAGGAGGAGGAGGGCTGAAGGAGGAGAGGAGGAGGAGGGAACTGGAAGAGGAGGAACACGAAGGAGGAGGAACACGATGGAGGCGGTGGAGGGAGGAGGAGACGGGGAGGAGGAGGAGGAGGTGGCGCGAGAGGAGGAGGAGGAGGAGGAGGAGGAGGAGGAGGCGAGGTCGTCGTCATCGTCGTCGTCGTGCCCGTCCTCGTCCGCGTTCTCCTCCTCGTCCTCAGGAGCCGCCTCCTTCCGCCTGCGCCAGCTGTCCTCCGGCAGCGGCGGCGGGGGCCCGTGCGTCGCCACGGACGAGGGCGGAAGCTGGGCGACCGGGCGCAGCACCGCGGCTGCAGGGGCCTCCTCCGTGCCCCTCGGCGTCGTGCTCCTCGGTCCCCGCCCTCTTCCGCCGCCTCCGCCCGCCTCTTCCATTCCATCTCCCTCGCATCCTCCTCCTCCTCCTCCTCCTCCTCCTTGGCGGCTCTTCCTCCTCCTCCTCTTCCTCCTCCTCCTCTGATGCTCTTCCTCCTCCTCCCGCCTCTCCTCTCCGCCCCCTTCTCCTCCTCCTCCTCCTCCTCCTCCTCCTCCTCCTCCTCCTCCTCCTTCTCCTCTGTCCGCTTGGGCTCGCGAGGCTCCAGCGGCACATCTGGAAGTCTGATGCTCTGCACTTTTTCCCAACCCTCAGCCCTTTGCTCCGCTCCACCCGCATCTGCGCTTGACTCCGTGTGGGCGCAGCATGTCCTCCCTTGGTGTCTGCACCCCCTGCCCAAGGAAGGGCCGGGCGAACTCGGCGACCACGAGGAGCTGAGGGAGGTGGAGGACCTCGTTTTTTTTTCTCGCAGCGCAACAATCAGCCAGGGGAAGGTTATATGCCTGATGTGATCCAACAAAAGCTTTGGTCAATCGAGCCAGCCGCCAGCGCGAATAGGCATCGCAACGGCGAGGTGCGTGCGCAGGACCCTGGAGAGGTGGCCATGGGAAGCATCCCGAACCTGCTGCAAGCCAGCCTGAAGCCGGTGAAGCTGTCTGTGGATAAGGTTGTTGGGGGACCTGCTCAGGTTCAAACGTGAAGTACGCGAGAAGCTTGGAGATATGGGATTGCGCCTGAAGGGAGTGGGGGAGAAGCAGGAGTCTCTCCAGAACGAGCTTCGCAAGCTCAAGGGGGACCTCGATAGCATCCAGGCCAGCAACACCAGCACGGTAGCGCAGCAGGTTCAGAGCGAGAACCTGACCGTGGTCATCGGCAACATCCTCAGCGCCGACCCCCTGGACGAGGTCAAGGAGTGGATCCACAAGCGGTGCAAGGGCACGGGCGTTTCCGCACCCCCAGACCCATTCTTCAAGGGGCAGGAGTTCAAGAACATGTTTTTTGTCAAGTGTCCATCTGTTGCGTATCGGGAGTCGCTCATTTCTATCGTTCGTCAGTCTCCCCAGGACTGCCGTGAGCAAAACTTGACCTGCCCCTGGGTCCACGCACGGTGGAGTCAGCATTCTTCGCCTTCAAACGTATGCTGCTCCAGTGGGGCTACGGCAAGAATGAGGTCGAGGTTAAAACCCAGAACCACGTGCTGAAGGTGGCGGGCGAGGACATCGTCACGGCAGAGGTCCGCGACTACAAGCTGCACCTGAAGTGGTGCAGCGGCGGATGAGAGAAGTGGGAGGACCTCGGGCATCCCCCAGAGCTTGCCATCCTGACGTCCAATGTGCAGTCCCGGCTCGATAGGGCAAAGAGTATGTTTCGGGCCCGGGCAAATGGAAAAAAACAGAGAGACGCTGCAATCTAGGAGACAAGACGGCCCATGGGTAATTCAATCGAGTTTTCGCCCACCGATGAGCGCATCAGCGCATGTACTCGGAATGTCGAGGGCTTCGCGGACATCAGAATTGAGCAGATTTGTAATTAGATGCGGTCGAATCCGACGGATGTGGCATTTCTCCAAGAGGCGCGGCGGCACAATCGTTACATAACCAGGGCGTGAGATTTTCGTTCTGGTTCTACCACAGAACGCAAAGAGTGGGCAGGAATAGGTTGCATAATCGCCCCAGGATTCTGGAAAGCAGCAGTCGGCTTCGGGCCAGACGGGGGCAGGATCGCAAGTGAGAGTTGCTACAGGTCCATTCGCATTTATCACAATGCGCGCCCCGCATAGTCGACGCCTGCTTTAAGGAAGGCCGACTTTCCACGAGGATCTGGAGCTATGCGTGGACAACGTCAAAAAGCTGGCGAGGGCAAGTGCATCTCGGGGGACGCGAGCGCCAGACTGTCAGCGATGAGCAAGGGGGAGGGGGGGGGGGGGGGGGGGGAGTGAAGGGGCGGGCCTCCTCAGAAGGCTCAGAAGACCCCGAGCCGCCTGGGAAGTTTTTCTCGTGCCGCCCGAAGACGAGCAACTTTTCAGAAGTCGCGACGGGCTTTTGATGAGAAGTCTTGAGCCTGCTGGGAAAGCCCCCCCCCCCCCCCCCCCTCGCCCGCCAAGATTGGGGCAGCGCAGGTCGGGGGAGGGGGGCGTCATGGGGGAGAGCGCGCCTTTGGCAACGAGGCCCAGCATGTGGTCCCAGCGCCCAACAGGGAGTTGCACGTCGAGTGCCGCCACAGCCATGCGCGCGCCATCGCCAACGCGTGTTGCAGGCAAGATCTTGACAAGCAGGCCACATATTACGAGCTTCATGTAGGGCCAGTTGACCCCATTATCCCGAAGTCGTTCGCGATGGTCGATTTCTTGCTTGCGTCGGCCGACCGCCTGAGCAGTGTGCACAGGTTGCGCAGTGGCATACTTGCCTGTGCATCTTGACATTGCTCTCCAGTTCTGGTCCAGATCCGCCCTGTGCTTGACACGGGCGAACGGCCCCCGCGCCGACCTGGGCGCGTTTGGACATCTCTGCAGCGCCAGCACGCGACGACTGCCTTCCAGAGCAACGCCCGGGCGCGCACCCGCGAGCTCGAAGGCGCCTTGAACGAGGAAATTGCAGGAATAGCATGGGGGATCAAACGGTCTGCCCGAAGGGATCTCGCAGCGCGGCTGCGAGATGTAGCCGCCCAGGAGAATCCGGGGTCGACCCTGAAGTGTCACAGCGGCAGGAAGATCTTGCAGACGCGTTCGAACGCCGTAGACGGCGCGACGGCTGGCGCCGAAGTGCGGGCGAAAACCT
>CAUYUJ010010622.1:10000-15130 GCA_963575745.1 Prorocentrum cordatum
CAGGTTTTCCAGGTTTTCCCAGACACTGACCAGGTGAAAAACGTTGTGTATTCCAGATGTTCCAGATATTCCAGATCCTCCGACTGCACAAGTGAAAAACGTTGTGTTTTCCAGATATTCCAGATATTCCAAATCTTCGCAGAGATTACTTTGAGCTTGCAGCATTGTTTCTGGGAGGATCTGGAATATTTGGAAAATCTGGAAAACAAGCCGTTTTTCACTTGGGCAATCTCTGGGAGGATCTGGAATATCTGGAATATCTGGAAAACACCACGTTTTTCACTTGTGCAGTCTCTGGGAGGATCTGGAATATTTGGAAATTCGGGGGGGGGGGGGGAATTACTCCGACGGAAGAACCCCACATAAGAATCCTCTGGGCGAATCTGGAAAAAGCCATCACCGTCGTCCTCGTGGTTGGTGAGGCGTCCTGGCTGTCTCTTCTGCGTATATTTCCTCTCGCCTTGGCGCGGGCCCCCCTTCCACTCCTTACGTTGTCCCCATCCTCGCCCCCCTGTTTGTTCCGCGCCCCGCCACCTCCTCCCCTTCCTGTTGCATGAGCGCGCATGTCGATGTTCCTCGGCGCCGTCGCCGCCACGGCCAGCACAGGCGCGTTCTCTACTGGTCACGTCGCGCAGCCGTTGGGACAACCCCGCGGGCCAGGCTGTCGGGCAACCCCGCGAGCCGTTGGCGCGCAAGACCAAGCCGTTGGGACAACCCCGCGGGCTTCGAGCGAGGCGCAGCCGCGCTCAGGCGGAAGGCAGCACGAAGCCCAGCTCTGCCGCGAGCTGCTTCGCCTCCGCCCTGGACAAAACCGTTCTCTTGTCGAACTCCAGGAGCGCCTTCCGCAGGGACGCCGGCGGCCCGCACTCCAGGAACTCTCGCGGCGGCGGCCGCAGGATCAGCATGTTCCGCATGCACGTGGCGCGGGAGAACATGACGTAGAGGTGCAGCCACCACTGCTCGTCCGACATGCCCGTGCGGCCAGCGTCCTCGTCTCTCGCGCAGTCGATGGTGACGCCCTTGCGCAGCGTCTGGCCCTGCGACAGCGTGGAGGTCAGGTAGGACGCGTGCGTCAGGGTGAACCCCGAGCGGCGCACGCTGTGCGCCCCCGAGCTCTGCCATGTGAACTCCCTTTCGCTGGGCCTGAACATCAGCAAGCTCCGCGCCCGCGCCTCGGCCTGGTCGTCGGCGCCTTCGGCGCCCTGTCGCAGCACCTCGGCGACCTGAGGAGCCCAAAAACTTCCTCGTTGCATCCAAAGTGTGGCCTGGGAACTGCGTTCTGGCAGCGCGAGAACCCAACATTGACGACAGTTACAGGTTTTGGATGACCTGCTCGGATTACCAACATGATCTGCGGGCCCCATAGGGAGGGGGCTCCCGCCTGAGACTTCCTCGCAGTTCACTCACAGACGAGGCTCCCGCCTGAGACTTCCTCCATATTCAGGCTTGAGGAGCCCAAAAGTGACGACAGTTACAGGGTTCCGATGACCCGCTCGGATTACCAACATGATCTGCGGGCCCCATAGGGAGGGGGCTCCCGCCTGAGACTTCTTCACAATTCACTCAAAGACGAGGCTCCCGCCAGAGACTTCCTCCAAATTCAGGCTTGACGAGCCCAAAAGTGACGACAGTTACAGGGTTCCGATGACCCGCTCGGATTACCAACATGATCTGCGGGCCCCATAGGGAGGGGGCTCCCGCCTGAGACTTCCTCACAATTCACTCAGAGACGAGGCTCCCGCCTGAGACTTCCTCCAAATTCAGGCTTGACGAGCCCCAAAAGTGACGACAGTTACAGGGTTCCGATGACCCGCTCGGATTACCAACATGATCTGCGGGCCCCATAGGGAGGGGGCTCCCGCCTGAGACTTCTTCACAATTCACTCAAAGACGAGGCTCCCGCCAGAGACTTCCTCCAAATTCAGGCTTGACGAGCCCAAACGTGACGACAGTTACAGGGTTCCGATGACCCGCTCGGATTACCAACATGATCTGCGGGCCCCATAGGGAGGGGGCTCCCGCTTGAGCCTTCCTCAGAATCCACTCACAGACGAGGCTCCCGCCTGAGACTTCCTCCATATTCAGGCTTGAGGAGCCCAAAAGTGACGACAGTTACAGGGTTCCGATGACCCGCTCGGATTACCAACATTATCTGCGGGCCCCATAGGGAGGGTGCTCCCGCCTGAGACTTCCTCCCAATTCACTCACAGACGAGGTTCCCGCCTGAGACCTCCTCCATTTTCATGCCTGGGGAGCCCCAAAGTGACGACAGTTACAGGGTTCCGATGACCCGCTCGGATTACCAACATGATCTGCGGGCCCCATAGGGAGGGGGCTCCCGCCTGAGACTTCCTCACAATTTACTCAACGATGATGAGGATGACGATGATGAGTGGTGGTGAAGATGAAGATGAGTGGTGAAGAGGATGATGATTGATTGTGAGAGGGGGTGGGGTGAGTGTTCCTGCGCGGGGTGTGCAGAGAAAACAAAAACCCCACTTTGGATGTGGGGAAAAAAAGCACAACGTTTTTCACCTGGGCAGTCTCTGGGAAGATCTGGAATATCTGGAATATCTGGAAAATACAACGTTTTTCACAAAGGGCAATCTCTGGAAGGATCTAGAATATTTGGGACATCTGGACAACACAGCGTTTTTCACTTGACCAGTCTCTGGGAAGATCTGGAATATCTGGAAAATCTGGAAACCACAACGTTTTTCACCTGGGCAGTCTCTGGGAAGATTTGGAATATCAGGAAAATCTGGAAAATACAACGTTTTTTTCACAAAGGGCAATCTCTGGAAGAATCTATAATATTTGGGACATCTGGAAAACACAGCGTTTTTCACTTGGGCGGTCTCTGGGAGGATCTGGAATATCTGAAAAACTGGAAAACACGGCGCTTCTCACCAGGGCAGTCTCTGGGAGGATCTGGAATATTTGGAAAATCTGGAAAGCACAACCATTTTCACCAGGGCAATCTCTGGGAGGATCTGGAATATCTCGAGCATCTGGAGAACACAACGTTTTTCACCACGGTAGTTTCTGTGAAGATCTGGAATATCTGGATTATCCTTTTGCGAGGCTTTCCCATCGAATCCCTTTGTGGTCTTTCCTAATGGTTCCTTTCGTGAGGCTTTCCAATAAAATCCCTTTGTGCTGCTTTCCATGCGGTTCCTGCTGTGAGGCTTTCCAATCGAATCCCTTTGTTGCGCTTTCCAAAGGATTCCTTTTGTGAGGCTTTCCAATAGAATTCCTTTGTGGTGCTTTCCAAAGGATTCCTTTTGTGCGGCTTTCCAATAGAATCCCTTTGTGGTGTTTCCAAAGGATTCCTGTTGTGAGGCTTTCCCATAGAATTCTTTTGTGATGCTTTCCAAAGGATTCCTTTTGTGAGGCTTTCCAATAGAATTCCTTTGTGGTGCTTTCCAAAGGGATTCTATTGGAAAGCCTCAGAGCAGGAATCGTTTGGAAAGCACCACAAAAGGGATTCGATTGGAATGCCTGACAAAAGGATATTCCATATATTCCAGATCTTCACAGACACTACCCCGGTGAAAAACATTGTGATGTTTTCGGGCGCGGAGGTGGGAACCCTGGCCAGGGAGCCTTTTCAGGTTCCCTCCCCAGCACATCAAACGGGCAAGGAAGCCTTTTCAGGTTTCCCCTCCCGCCACTGGCCAGGGAGCTTTTTCAGGTTCCCTCTCCAGCACATCAAACGGGCCAGGAAGCCGTTTCAGGTTTCCTCTCCCGCCACTGGCCAGGGAGCCATTTCAGGTTCCGTTTCCAGCTAATCAAACGGGAAGGGAAACCTTTTCAGGTTTCCCCTCCCGCCACTGGCCAGGGAGCCTTTTTCAGGTTCCCTTTCCAGCACATCAAACGGGCAAGGAAGCCTTTTCAGGTTTCCCCTCCCGCCTCTGGCCAGGGAGCCTTTTCAGGTTCCCTCTCCAGCACAACAGACGGGCCAGGAAACCTTTTCAGGTTTCCCCTCCCGCCACTGGCCAAGGAGCCTTTTCAGGTTCCCTCTCCAGCACAACAAACGGGCCAGGAAACCTTTTCAGGTTTCCCCTCCCGCCACTGGCCAGGGAGCCTTTCCGTGTCGGCCACATCGTCGAAGGAGCACATCGTCGAAGGGTCATCCATAAATGGATGCCCCCTTCTGCCGCATCAAGGCACGATGGAAGGAGACCCTGGAACCGATGCGCAGACATAATGAAGATAAGCGTGGTAAAGATGAATAGGAGGGAGATGAGGATGAATGTGGTTCAAGACGAGATGTATGATCTTGGAGGGGGGGGCAACCTATAACATATATTATATATATATAAATTATTTATGGTATATGATATATATTTTATATACATGGTCCAGGGTTTGGGCCCCCCCCCCAATGCTGATGCCATTGGCCCCCCTCCCCCCCCGCGCGATGGTCCCCCCCGCCCCCCCCTTGTGGGCGTGGCGTGGTGTTGCGCTGCGGTTCCCCCCCCCCTGTGGATGTGGTGTGGTGCTGTGGTGGATCAGAGGTGGGCGTGGCGTGGTGTTGCACTGCGGTGCCCCCCTCCCCCCCCCTGTGGATGTGGTGTGGTGCTGTGGTGGTTCAGAGGTCGTCGTCGTCGTCGTCGTCGTCCTCGTCGTCGTCGTCCTCGTCGTCCTCGTCGTCCTCGTCGTCCTCGTCGTCCTCGTCGTCCTCGTCGTCGTCGTCGTCATTGTCGTCGTCGTCATCGTCGTCGTCGTCGTCATCGTCGTCGTCGCCGTCGTCGTCGTCGTCATCGTCGTCGTCGCCGCCGCCGGCGTCGTCGCCGCCGCAGCCGTCGTTGTCGTCGTCGTGGTCGTCGTCGTCGTCGTCGTCGCCGTCGTCGCCGTCGTCGCAGCCGTCGTCGTCGTCGTCGTCGTCGTCGTCGTCGTCGGCGTCGTCGTCGTCGTCGTCGTCGTCTCTGGGACCATACCATCTGGGGGGGGGGGGCCTGAGGAATCCTGGGACCATACCATCTTGGGGGGGGGGGGCCGTGGGCCCTCGACCCTGGATCATATATGTATACATACATACATACATACATACATACATACATACAAGACTGCAGTGGCGCTTTGCGCCATGCACCTTGGTCCTTGAAGTTTGGTACGCAGGCGGAG
>CAUYUJ010010622.1:15230-27385 GCA_963575745.1 Prorocentrum cordatum
GATGATGCCGATGAATAATGATGATGATGATGATGATGATGATGATGATGATGATGATGATGATGATGATGATGATGCTGATGATGCTGATGATGATGATGATGATGATGATGATGATGATGCTGATGCTGATGCTGATGCTGATGCTGATGCTGATGATGACGAAGACGATGACGATGACGATTATGATGATGATGATGCGGATGATGAGGAGGATGATGATGATGAGGATGCGGATGATGATGAGGATGATGATGAGGATGAGGACGATGATGCTGATGATGATGATGATGACGAGGATGATGCTGCTGATGGTACTGATGGTGCTGATAATGATGCTGAGGATGCTGCTGATTATGATAACGACGATGCGTATGCTGATGATGCTGATGATGAGGCTGCTGGAGATGATGCTGATGATGTCGATGCTAATGCTGATGCTGATGATAGTGATGGTGGTGGCGATAAAGATGTTGTTGTTATTGATGATGGTGCTGATGATGATGATGATGCTGATGATGATGATATTGATGATCATGCTGATGCTGTTGACGCTGCTGTTGATTATGATGTTGATGATGGCGATGAAGTTGTTGATGGTGTTGATGATGATGATGATGATGGTGATGCTGATGATGCTGACGATGGTGATGATGATGATGCTGGTGGTGATGATAATGATGATGATGATGATGATGGTGATGATGATGCTGCTGCTGCTGATGATGATGATGATGATGATGACCCTGAGGATGATGGTGATGATGTCATGCTGATGATGATGATGATCATGATGATGATCAGGACGACGACGACAACGATGATGATGCTGAAGATGATTAATACTAAGAATATTACTTGTTCCTCGGCGTCAGGACCAAACTGGAGCCAACATGTTTGTGGAAAATTAGCGGTCCGTCGCAGAGAGCCATTGTTCTCGTAGTGCCCCGCTCGGGGCCACGCATCGGGGAATCTGACACAGGGGGGCTGGATCGCGCTGCCTCGAAACGTAGCGAAGGCGATGTCTGCGATGAAAAAGAAATTCTTTACGCTTCGCGTATCCCCACCAGCCCATCTCACAACAGCAACTCTTGCGAAGCATGCCGACAGTTATGTTTTTCAGGCGTGTGTCCGCTTTGCCCCGCATATCTCCCCTGTTCCTCCTTCCTCCCGCCTCCTTGTACATCCTCCTTGTGGGGGCAGCGGGAGAAGGACGAGGCGGAGGATGAGGGAGGGTAAGCGCTCCTCGTGGTTTGAGTCGTTTGGGGTTTCTCGTCCTGGTGTGAGTCGTTCGGGCCCTTCTTCCTGGTGTGAGTCGTTCGGGCTCTTCGTGGTGTGAGTCGTTCGGGCTCTTCGTCCTGGTGTGAGTCGTTCGGGCTTCTCGTGGTGTGAGTTGTTCGGGCCCCTCGTCCTGGTGTGAGTCGTTCGGGCCCCTCCTCCTGGTGTGACTCGTTCGGGCTCCTCGTGGTGTGAGTCGTTCGGGGCCCTCGTCGTGGTGTGAGTCGTTCGGGCTCCTCGTGGTGTGAGTCGTTCGGGCGCCTCGTCCTGGTGTGGGTCGTTCGGGCCCCTCCTTCTGGTGTGAGTCGTTCGGGCTCTTCGTGGTGTGCGTCGTTCGGGCCCCTCGTCCTGGTGTGAGTCGTTCGGGCTCCTCGTGGCGTGAGGCGTTCGGGCACCTCGTCCCCTTTTGGGGCGTCTTGGGGGCCTCTTGGCGGCCCCAGGGGCTTCTAGGAGCGTCTTGGGTGCCTTGGGGGAGCCTCTTCGGGCCTCTTGGGAGCCTCTTGGAGGCCGTTTGGGGCGTCTTGGGGGCCTCTTGGCGGCCCCAGGGGCTTCCAGGAGCGTCTTGGGTGCCTCGGGGGAGCCTATTGGGGCCTCTTGGGGGCCTCTTGGGGGCCTCTTGGGGGCCTCTTGGAGGCCTCTTGGGGGCCTCCTGGGGGCCTCTTGGGGCCATCTTGGGGCCTCTTGGTGCCTCCTGGGCGCTTCTTGGGGCCATCTTGGAGGAAATGGATCAAAGAAGAGGGGAGCTTTAACGAGCGCTGCCCCTCAGAAGGGCAAAATGAGCCCAAAACCTTCGTAAAATCAATGATTTTGCCTTGCAGGAAGAGGGGGGCTTTCATGAGCGCTGCCCCCTCAGAAGGCCAAAATGGGGCCAAAACCGTAGTAAAATACATGATTCTGGCTTCACAGAAGAGGAGAGGGTTGTTTCTCCCTCCCCCCGTCGGGGCCAGAATCCTCGTGAGGGGTGTCGTTTTTTTAGCCCTCCCAGGAGTCGAAAATGACCCCCCCAACGACCCGCGGAGGGACCTCTCCAGGCCCAGGGGAGGGGGTAGGGGGAGGGGTAAACCCCTCCCCGAAGGGGAAGAAGGGGGGTTGAGAACAGAGCGGGCTCTCTAAACCACTCACGCCCAAAGGGCTGGTGGGATTCTGCGGCCTCATCTTCGGCGGCTGTGTCGTACGGAGCCTCCTAGTGTGGACTAAAGTTGTCCGTGACTGGCGCTGGCAAGTCTGGCACCGAAACTGTCCGAGAGGCGACTGGCGTAGGCCAGTCTAGCAGCACTGAAACTGACTGACGGGCCGCTGGCGTAAATACTAGCTGAGGTGCTGCTGCTAGCACAGAATCTGGCACCGTATCTGAGTAGGCGGCAGCTGGCGCGTGCGACTCTAGCGGCAACGAAACTGTTGAGGCGACTGGCACAGGCAAGGCTGGCAGCACCGAAAGAGACGCGGCAGGCGTATGCAATACTTCCCCCGCGGTTCGTGGCAGCGAGAGGCTCGCCGCGCACAAAAGTTACTGCTCGAGTGTTTCCAGCCAGTGAGCTGCCTCCTCCTCGAGCCATCCCGCTGGTGCTACGCCACGATGGTGCTGGGCGGTCCCTTCCGCCGCCAGCACCCTCTGAATGATGGACCGTCCTGCCCAGGACGGGGCTCCGATGACGAGACATGACGAGCTTCGTCTTGTCCGCGTCGTAGCAGCTCTCTAGGCGAATGAAGCTGATCTCCAACTGCAGTTAAGGGGGGAGTCACTGCCGGTTCGAACCCCCCCCTCCCGGGAAACCAGGGGGGGTCACTACCAGTTCGACCCCCCTCCCCCCACTCGCCGCAACGACTCCCCCTCCTCCCCCACTCCGGATGGGGGACAGTGGTTGGGACGGTGGTGAGGATGGTGGTGGGGACACTGGGGACAGTGGGGAGAGTGGACCGTGGTGGGAACAGTGGGGACAGTCGTGGGAACAGTGGGGACAGCGCGACAGCGGTGGGGGCACTGGTGGTGACAGTGGGACAGTGGTGGGGACAGTGGGGACAGTGGGGCAGTGGCGGGGGCAGTGGGGACTGATGAGAGCGGGACCGTGGTGGTGGGGACAGCGGTGGGGACAGTGGGGACAGTGCGACAGTGGTGGGGGCACTGGTGGAGACTGTGGGGGCAGTGTTGGGCACAGTGGGGACAGTGGGACAGTGGTGGGGACAGTGGGGACAGTGGGACAGCAGTGGTGGGGACGGTGGCGGTGGGGACAGTGGTGAGGGCGGGGGAGGACGGTGGGGGGACAGTGGGGACAGTGGGACAGCGGTGGGGACAGAGTGGACTGGGGGACAGTGGTGGTGGGGACGGTGGCGGTGGGGACAGTGGTGAGGGCGGTGGTGAGGACGGTGGTGGGGACAGTGGGGACAGTGGGACAGCGGTGGGGACAGAGGTGGTGGGAACAGTGGTGAGGACGGTGGTGGGACAGCAGTGGGGACAGTGGTACAGTGAGGAGAGTGGTGGGGAAGTGGGGACAGTGGGACAGTGGTGGGGACAGTGGGACAGCCCAGCAGGACAGCGGTGGGGACACTGGGGACAGTGGGACAGTGTTGGGGACAGTGGGGACAGTGGGACAGTGGTGGGGACAGTGGGGAGAGTGGGACCGTGGTGGGGACAGCGGTGGGGACAGTGGGGACAGTGAGACAGTGGTGGGGGCACTGGTGGGGACAATGAGGGCAGTGGCGCGAACAGTGGGGACAGTGTGACAGTGGTAGGGACAGTGGGGACAGTGGAACAGTGGTGGGGACAGTGGTGGGGACAGTGGCGGTGGGGACAGTGGTGAGGGCGGTGGTGAGGACAGTGGTGGGAACAGTGGGACAGTGGTGGGGACAGTGGTGGTGAGGACAGTGGCGGGGGACAGTGGGGACAGTGGGAGAGAGAGCACAGTAGGACAGCGGTGTGGACAGTGGGGACAGTGGGACAGTGGGGACAGTGGGACAGTGGTGGGGATAGTTGGGAGAGTGGGACCGTGGTGAGCACAGCGGTGGGGACAGTGGAAACAGTGGGGACAGTGCGACAGTGGTGGGGGCACTGGTGGGGACAGTGGGGGCCGTGGTGGGTGGGAACAGTGGAGACAGTGGGACAGTTGTGGGGACAGCGGGGACAGTGTAGCAGTGGTGGGGACGGTGGTGGTGGGGACAGTGGTGAGGGCGGTGGCGAGTGCGGTGGTGTGGACCGGGGAGTCATATGCCGGCGGCGAGTGGGGGGAAAGTTCGAACTGGTGGTGACCCCCCCCGGCTTTCCGGGGAGGGGGAGTTTGAATTGGTAGTGGCCCTCCCGGTTTTCCAAAGGAGGGGGGGGAGGGGGGAGGGGCTTGCCAGGGGAAAGGGGGCGATTTTTGGAGGGGGGGAGTCCGGGTTCCGGAGGAAGAGGGGCGGAGGAAAAGGGGCGGGGAATTTTCCACAGCAAAGTGGCGGTGGATCACGCTCTCTCTGATATTGATGATGATGATGATGATGATGATGATGATGATGATGATGATGATGATGATGATGATGATGATGATGATGATGATGATGCTGATGCTGATGCTGATGCTGATGCTGATGCTGATGCTGATGCTGATGCTGATGCTGATGATGATGATGATGATGATGATGATGATGATTCTGATGATTATGATGATGCTGATAATGACGATGTTGATGTTGTTGATGATGATGCTGATGAGGATGATGATGATGATGATGATGCTGCTAATGATGCTGATGATGCTGCTGCTGATGATGACGACGATGACGCTGGTGATGATGCTGATGATGCTAATTGTGTTGCTGCTGATGATGATGCTGATGACAATGATGATGGTGATGATGTTGTTGATGATGAGGATGCTGGCGATGATGATGCGGATTTCGAGTTTGATAAAGGTGATAATGCTGATGACGATGATGATGATGTTGCAGATGCTGATGCTGATGTGGATGATTATGATGGTGCTGATGATGAAGCTGATGATGATGCTGATGCTGATGACGACGATGATGTTGCTGCTGATGATGATGATAATGTTAATGCTACTGATGATGCTGCTGGTGATGATGATCATGGTGATGATAATGGTGATGAGGATGATCATGATGATGCTAATGAAGACAGACATGCTGATTTTGATGATGATGATGATGATGATGGTGATGATGATGATGATAATGATGATGTTTATGCTGATGATGATGGTGATGATGATGCTGATGATGATGATGCTGCTGATGCTGATGGTGGTGGTGATGATGGTGATGACGATGGTGATGATGACTTTGATCCTGATGATGCTGATGATGATACTGATGGTGGTGATGGTGATGCTGATTATGATGATGATGATGGTGGTGGTAATGGTGATGATGCTGGTGATGATGGTGATGATGATGACGATGACGATGATGATGCTGATGGTGATAATGGTGATGCTGTTGTTGCTGCTGGTGATGATGATGCTGCTGGTGATGATGATGCTGATGATGATGCTGCTGATGATGATGATTATAATGATGATGGTCATGATGATGACGATGATGATGATGATGCTGCTGATGATGATGTTGATGTTGATGATGATGATGATGATGATGATGATGATGATGATGATGATGCTGATGTTGTTGCTGATGCTGATGCTGATGCTGATGATGATGATGATGATGATGATGATGATGATGATGATGATGATGCTGTTGCTGATGCTGATGCTGATGCTGATGATGGTGATGGTGATGGTGATGGTGATGCTGCTGCTGAGGATGAGGAGGAGAAGGAGGAGGAGGAGGAGGAGCGAGGAGGAGAAGGAGGAGGATGAGGAGAAGGAGGAGGAGGAGGAGGGGGGGAAGCGGAGGAGGAGCGAGGAGGAGCGAGGAGGAGGACGAGGACGAGGAGGAGAAGGAGGAGGAGGAGGAGGGAGGAGGAGGAGGAGCAGGAGGAGACGACGAGCGAGGAGCGAGGAGGAGGAGGAGGAGGAGGAGGAAGTAGGAGGAGGAGGAGGACGAGGAGGAGGAGGAGGAGGAGGAGGAGGAGGAGGAGGAGGAGGAGGGGAGGAGGAGGAGGGAGAGGAGGAGGAGGAGGAGGAGGGGGAGGATGATGATGATGAGGAGGAGGAGGCGGAGGAGGAGGAGGTAAAAGAGGATGCGGAGGAGGAGGAGGAGGAGGAGGTAAAAGAGGATGCGGAGGAGGAGGAGGAGGAGGAGGAGGAAGCAAGCGTTTTACCGGACTATACGGCAATTTGCTTTGAGCCTACCGTCGGAGCAGGAAGCTCTGGATCATGCCCTCGACACCCTGGAGTTTCCAGAAATCTTGATTCGAGGAGCTAAATGGCAGCTCCGACAGGGTCCTGTTTTAGAGAAGCATCTCGAGGAGGGCCATCTTCTGGCGCTGGTGAGAGCTAGCCAGTCCACACCCCTTTGGACCATGGAAGGTTCTAGTCAAATTACCCTGCCCGCCACCAGCACGGGCGCGGGCAAGATTTTAGGCACTGACGTTTTCAATGTCGTTTTCTCCTCGTTGCAAACGTCGCTGGACGCGGATCTTGAAGCTAACGGTCTGCAGTGGACCCCCCAGCATGTTTCAGATCATTTTGCAGTGGCGCCAGACCGAGATTATATGTCGGATGCCACGTCTTTCGTGGACGACTTGACCGTCCCTGTGGCTGCGTCTGGGGCGTCTGAGCTCAGGGATCGCACCGTCCGTGTTGTTGACATATTGTACCAGAACGTTGCGATGCATGGACTACACATGAATTTTGACAAGACGAAGGTCCTTATGCAGTGTAGGGGAAAGGGCTCCCAAGCTTTTGAAACGGGTTTGAAATTCCAGGAGGCCCCTGTGATCACGTCGCAGCAGTGGGGGTTTTCGCTTATTGTTGTTTCGGTTCAAAAATGTTTGGGGGTCTTGGTTGCCAGGGGCAACGCCATGGGACCTGAGATTTGCGCGCGCATTCGCTGCATGAGAGCGGCTGCGTTGCCGATCCGGCGCGTTTTGGCCCCCCCGCCACGGGTGCCGCTTCACAAAAAGGTCTTGTACACGGATGCCCTGGCCAGCACCAAACTTTTTTTCGCTGCCGAAACGTGGGCCGAGCTACCGAAGGGTGTGATTGACAAACTCACCACGGCTTATCACGCTATGTACCGCATGCCCCTCGGCCTCTCCGCAACGAACAACGGTGAATTGCACATGTCCGAGGCGCAACTCCAGGTGGCTGTGCAGAGGCCGCCTGTACAGGTTCCGCTTACTATCATGAGGCTTCGCCATCTGGCAGTGGTGCTCACCTCTGCTCCGCCGCGCCTCAGGTTTCTCCTCGATGTTCTGTGGCAGGCTAGTTGGGGGTGGCCGGCTCAGATTCGGCGCGACCTCGCCTGGTTCCGCACGTTTCTTGCCCAGGGGGAGCTCCAGGGAATCGAAACCCCAGGGGATTGGTTTGCTTTCATCCGGGGGCAGGCGCGAAGCTTCCGGTCGTGGCTTGCGCGCTATGCCGACCGTGCCAAGAGATGGCACGCCATATGTGCTGAGGCCGCCATTTGGCAGCGTTGTTTGGCCAAGGAAAATGAGGGGACTGAGTTGGTGCCTCCTTCCATTCCCTCTCCCCAGTTCGTGTGTTACTCGTGTGGTTTTGTGGCGCCCAGCGCGCGTACCCTCAGGGCTCATATCGGAAAACTGCATCAGACATCTGACAGTGTAGCACGGTTCGCCACGGGCACGGAGTGCCAAGTCTGTCGCAAAGAGTTCTGGCAGCCAGGTCGTTTGCACAAGCATCTCAAGCGCGTTGCTTCGTGCCGCCTGGCTTGGCTTCAGTCCCCCGTGCGCCCCAGTGAGGACGAAGTCACTGCCAACCGCGAGGCCATTGCTCGGGACCAGAAGGCAAATCGGGAAGCGGGTCGTGATTGGAATTGGGCGCAAAAACCCCCTTTACGAGTTTTTGGGCCGCCGGTTTGGGCACCCCGGGGGCGAGCGTGAGCATGAAGTTGATTTGCCCCAGGTTGCGCCCCAAGATCCCCCCTTTCAGCCGGAACTGGAGGTTCCTCCCAGTTTGGATCATCACGCACCTATGTTTTTGTTGCATCTGTGCGCGGGGGCTCGCAGAGAGGGGGACTTTCAATCACATGTTGAGCGCACTGCTAAATGTTGGGGTCTCCCGATCATCACGCTCACCTTTGCCAGCGGCGTGGACCCTGTAGAAGGAAACATCGCACATTCTGATACTGTGTCGAAGTGGCTCCAGAAGATGAAGGAGGGGAGGGTCTGCGCTGTGGTTGCCACCCCCCCCCGGTGCCACGTGGAGCGCATCCAGGTACTACCCCAGTACTCGTCTTTGCGCCATGCGACCGGTGAGGGGCCACTCCTCCAGATGGGGGTGCAAACATCTCACGAAGGCTGAAAGCGAGCAGGTGCGACTCGAAAACGCCCTCCTTCAAGCTAACATCCGGTTTTTGTACATGGCCCAGCGACTGCGGGTGCCAGCTCTGATGGTCCACCCTGCGCGGGCCACTGAGTGGCAACCAGACGCGCCCAGCGTTTGGGACCTGCCTGAGGTGCACGCGCTCGTGGCGTCCAGGGAGGTGGCAGCTCACACTGTGGACCAATGCAGGTTCGGGGCGGAAGGACGACGACCTACCACTGTGTGCGCTGTGGCGTGCGAGCCACTTGCCGTGATTCTTGGGGCCGTCCCGTATCATGGACGGTGCACCCACATTTCCCATCCCCGCCCCACCATTTTGGCTGCTTCAGGGGAGGTGGGGGCCAGGGAAAAAACGCCTTACCCCTCTCTTTTTTGTGAGCTTTTGGCGACTGCTGTGGTCCACGCGGTCCGCACCAGGTTTCCCCAACTAGGCTCTGACCACACGAGCCTCGAGGACTGGAGCGACGTGGAACGACTTTTTGCTCCTCTTGATCCTTACGTTTGCACTGCGTGAACTGCTTCCTTGACATGAACGTTACGTTTACGATGTTCCTCGGCGTCGTCGTAATAGGTCCAGGTACGGGCATCGAAGCTTCGGGCACTCCGAGCGTCGGCCCCCCTCGTGGCTGGGGGTTGTAACGGTCCTGGCCGTTATTTCCTCTTGCTGCTGTCCCTCGCCTCTCCTCCCTCCCTCCCTCCCTCCCTGCCTCTCTTTCCCTGTCTCTTCCCCCCTCTGTGCCTCTCTTTTCCCCTCTCCCCCCGGGGTGTGCCGGCTTTCGTCGTCCCTGTGGGTTTCGGTGCCCTGGGAGTCTGGAGCCATGTTTGGGGCCTCCCTTTCTGTCTTTGTCCTGTTTTTCCCCCTCCCTCTCGTCTTCCTCCCCCTCTCCCTCCTCCTCCTCCTCCTCCTTCTCCTCCTCCTCCTCCTCCTCCTCCTCCTCCTCCTCCTTCTCCTCCTCCTCCTCTCGCCCCTCCTCACACATGGCTCCAACTCCCCTATTCCCTCGCGGAGTCCAGGTGATCTCCGTTCGAAAGGGTGGTTTGGGTTGGGGTGGGATTCGTTTCGGTTTGTCCCCGCCCCCCTCTTCTCTCTCCCTCGTCCCCCCCGTTGCTGCCTGGGGTCTGGCGGCGGCTGGGGGGGTGGGGCCTGGACCGTGCTGGGCTATCGTTATCATCCCAGCGTTTTTTTTCACGAGGATCTTCGCCTTCCCCTTTTCCTGCTTGCTCTCGTCCTGCTCTTTCAATCCCGCTTTGTACAGGCATCACCGCTCTGCCTTGAACTGTAGATCGATAGATAGATAGATAGAGGAGGAGGTGGAGTAGCGAGGAGGAGGAGGAGGAGGAGGAGGAGGAGGAGGAGGATGAGGATGATGAGGAGGAGGAGGGGGAGGAAGAGGAGGAGGAGAAGGAGGAGGAGGAGGGGGAGGGGGAGGAGGAGGAGCGAGGAGGAGCACGGAGCAGCGATGAGGAGCGAGGAGGAGCGAGGAGCAGCGAGGAGCAGCGAGGAGCAGCGAGGAGCAACGAGGAGCAGCGAGGAGCAGCGAGGAGCAGCGAGGAGGAGGAGGAGGAGAGCGAGGAGGAGGAGGAGGAGGAGGAGGAGGAGGGAGGAGGAGGAGGAGGGAGGAGGAGGAGGAGGAGGAGGGGGAGGGGGAGGGGGATGAGGAGGAGGAGGAGGAGAGGAGGGAGGAGCGAGGAGGGAAGCGGAGGATTGAGGAGGAGGAGGAGGAGGAGGAGGAGGAGGAGGAGGAGGAGGAGGAGGAGAGCAGAGGAGCAGGAGGAAGCAGGAGGAGCGAGGGATGAATATGAAGCGAGACGCGAGGAGGAGGAGGGAGGAGGAGGATGAGGAGGAGGAGGAGGATGCGAAGGAGGAGGAGGAGGAGGAGGGAGGAGGAGGAGGAGGAGGAGGAGGAGGAGAGGAGCGAGGAGCAGGCGAGCAGGAAAACGAGGCGGAGGAGGAGGAGGAGGAGGAGGAGGAGGAGGAGGAGGGAGGCGGAGGGAGGAGCGAGGAGGAGCGAGGCGGAACACGAAGCGAGACGCGAGGAGGAAGAGGAGGAGGAGGAGGCGGAGGAGGTGGAGGAGGAGGAGGAGGAGGGAGGAGCGGAGGAGGAAGGGGAGGCGGAGGAGGAGCGACGAGGGGGGGGGGGGGGGGGGGGTGGGGGTGAGTATGGAGCGAGGAGGAGTATGAGGAGCGAGGGGAGGAGGAGGAGGAGAAGGAGGAGGGGAGGAGGAGGAGGAGGAGGAGGAGGAGGGGGGCAGGAGGAGGAGGAGGAGGAGGAGGAGGAGGAGGTGGAGGAGGAGGCGGGGGAGGAGGAAGAGCAGCGAGGAGGAGCGAGCAGGAGCGACCAGGAGCGAGCACGCGAAGGAGGAGGAAGAAGAGGAGGAGGCGGAAGAGGAGGAGGGTGAGGAGGAGGAGGATGAGCGAGGCGGAAACGGAGGAAGAGGATGATGCTGCCGATGATGATGACGATGTTGATGTTGACGATGCCGATGATGATGATGATGGTGATGGTGATGGTGATGATGATGATGATGCTGCTGCTGATGTGGATGTTGATGCTGATTTCGATGATGTTGTTGGTGATGCTAATGATGGTGCTGATGATCATGATGACGATGAGGAGGATGATGATAACGACGATGATGATGATGATGATGTTGCTGATGCTGATGCTGCTGATGATGATGACGACGATGCTGATGATGATGCTGCTGTTGCTGCTGATGATGATGATGATGATGCTGATGCTGCTGATGTTGAGGCTGATGATTATGATGATGATGCTGATGATGATGCCGACGATGCTGATGATGATGATTATGATGACGATGCTGATGCTGATGATGATGATGATGATGATGATGATGATGATGAGGTGATGATGATGATGATGAGGATGATGAGGATGATGATGCCGCTGCTGTTGCTGGTGATGATGATGCTGGTGATGATGCTGATGATGCTGATGATGATGCTGCTGATGATGATGATGATGATGATGCTGATGCTGCTGATGATGCTGATGAGGATGCTGATTATGATGATGCTGATGATGCTGCTGATGATGGTGATGGTGATGGTGATGATGTTGATGGTGCTGCTGATGATGATGATGATGCGGATGATGATGGTGGCGCTGATGATGGTGATGATGTCGATGATAATGTTGATGCTGATGCTGTTGATGCTGATGATGATGGTGATGATGATGATGATGATGATGGTGATGATGCTGACGATGATGCTGATGATGGTGATGCTGATGATGATGCTGATGCTGCTCATGATGATGATGATGATGATGATGATGATGATGGTGATGATGATGATGCTGATGATGATGATGCTGATGATGCTGATGCTGATGCTGATAATGATGCTGATGCTGATGATGATGATGCTGATGATGATGATGATGGTGATGATGATGATGCTGATGATGATGAGGATGATGTTGATGTTGATGATGATGATGATGA
>CAUYUJ010010623.1:0-27379 GCA_963575745.1 Prorocentrum cordatum
TCATCATCATCATCATCGATCATCATCATCATCAACAACAACATCATCATCATCATCATCATCATCATCATCATCATCATCATCATCATCATCATCATCATCATCATCATCATCATCCTCATATCATCATCATCATCATCATCGTCATCATCATCAGCAGCATCATCATCATCATCATCATCATCATCATCATCTCATCATCATCATCATCATCATCATCATCATCATCATCATCATCATCATCATCATCATAATCATAATCATCATCATCAGCAGCAGCATCATCATCATCCCCCTACTCATGCCCGTTATCTTCCGATGTGTTCCTCCGTATCATTATCCTACGCGTCTTCCTCGTGTGTCCTTCCTCCTTCTCCTCCATGTTGGCCCTCCTCCTCGTCATGCCCATGCTCTTCCGATGCATCCGTCCGTGTCACGATCCTGCTCATCTTTCTCATTTCTCCTTACTCCTCCTCCCTGTTGCCCCTCCTCCTCATCCTCCTCCTCCCCCCTCCTGGCGCTCTTCGCCCGCATCCTCCTCCCTCCCCCCTTCCCCCATGCGTGCCTTCCTTCACCCTCTCCTCCTCCTCCTCCTCCTCCTCCTCCTCCTCCTCCTCCTCCTCCTCCTCCTCCTCCTCCTCCTCCTCCATCCCTTTTCCTTCCAAGTGACTCCTCCCCGTCGCACCTCCAGACGTACCAGCAGGGCGGGCCAGGCGATACGCCTGAGACCTCTTCACCACTGATGATCCCGAGGCCTGAGATCTGCAAACATTTCACTGATGGAGGGCGGCTGGCTTTCAAAATGTGGCTCTCGCCTCGGCGCCGCGCGCACGCGCCCTCAAATTGGCAACGGCTTCGAGGATGGAGGGCGGCCGGTTTTCAAAATGCAGCTCTCGTCTTGGCGCCGCGCACACTCGTGTCAGAAGTTTGCAACAGCTTCAAGTATGGAAGGCGGGTGGTTTTTCTAAATCAGCTCTCGCCTTAGCGCACGCATATTGGTTTGTTAAAGTTTGCAGTAATTTCAAAGATGGAGGGGGGCGGTTCTCAAAATGTGTCTCTCGCCCTAGCGCCGCGCACATTCGTCTTTTTGGTGAAAAAAGCTTCCAGAATGGAGGGGGACTATTTTCAAGATGTAGCTATCGCCATGGAGCCGCGCACACGCGTCTTAAAGTGTAGAACAGTGTAGAGGATTCGGATGCTTGAAGTCCCAGCAGCTGTGTCGTGGCACGATTACAACTCGTCACGTTGATTCGCCGTGCTGATCGGCATCCCGATTACCAAGACGCAACAATCGCGTTTATTCGCGGTGTTGCAGTGCCAAGCATGGTGTTCCAGCACGATTAAAGACTGTCAGGAGGCAACAGTTAGGCCCACGGGGGACGTCGACGGACCTCGGTCGGCCCGATCCTGGGCCAAGGACTGGCGCAAGTACAGCTGAAACGCTGTCACCAGGGACCCGAATTAAGGAACGAGGCCCCCTTGTTTTCCATAAGTTAAGCTTCGACTTCCAAAAGAAAATGCAAGGGAGACCTAAGACAAACTGCACAACGATTCAGGAGCACTGAGCCCCTCCCCAACGAACAGGGTTCCTTCTGCAGCGGCCCGACTGTACACGCCCTACTGGCCAGGCCTGGTGGGCATGGACACCGATCCTGGCCCCAGGATGCGGTCGCGAACTTCTGCTGGGCGTATCGCGGCGGCGGCCCCAGCGACACGCCATGCCCTGCGAGCGGATGGCGTGTCGCTCCGCTCCGCGGGGCGGGCGGGCTGGCAGAGGCTCGGGACGCTGCCGCCGGGGGCTTGGGACGTGGACAGCGTGCCGCGCCAAAGCGCGCCGGGCCAGAACCAGCGGGGCGGCACGCTGAGCCTCAAAGGCGCCGACCGCAGGCCCAGCTGCCCAGCTGGGACCGGATCATAACTACCTTTAGGTCGGGCATATGCCCTCCTGCAGGCGGAGTTTGGAAGGATCCTACAGAATAGTCCAAGAATCATCACACATACCCCCAAACAAAAGTCGAAGTATCGTCCTCCCCAAACATTTTTGACGATCGTTGACTGATCCTCCTGTAGAGGGACGTGCCCAACTTGAAACGATCCGCTCGTGGGTCGAGCAGCCCCGGGGCCCCGGTGGCCCGAGGACCTCGCCGCCCGCGCTGCCGCGGAACGGCCTGCGGCACGGGAGCCCGGCTGGCGGTCCGCGGCTCGGGGCTCGGAGCTCGAGTCTCCGAGGATCGTGGCTCCTCCTCCTCCGCCTCCTCCTCCTCCTCCTCCTCCTCCTCCTCCTCCTCCTCCTCGGCAGACTTCGGCACACGCCAGGTGCTGCTAGAAGTGTCCCTGGCCCGAAGCGCCTCCATGACTTCTCCGAACTGTTGTCCCCCCTGCGGTCTCCAAGAAGCACCCCTCACGAGGTCCAGACGGTCACCCGGGAGCTCCAAGAGTGGAGCGACAAGCGGGGAGCGCCTCGGGCCAGGTCGGACGGGCGGCAAAGTGGGGTGACCCACACGAGGGGTGCAGAAGAGGGCCCTACAGGAGCTCTTTAGGGCCCCTTTTAGAGCCAGCGGGTGCCCGAAAAGGACCCCAACTAAAGAGCCCCTTTGGGAACTTTATCTTCACTCCCCATGTAGGTCACCCCCCAATGCCACCCGCCCGACCAGGGACACCTTCAGCAACCCCCGAGCACCCGTGGCACGGGCGCGGTCCACGTAGACGCCCAGCCCCGAGTGGGGGATCGCGGACTGCGCGACCCGGAGCCCGAAGGGCGGCGCGCGAGAGCCTCGCCGGGGGCACGGGCGGGACACACGGGGGGAAGACGGGGCGCGACGAGATCTGGACGTGATTCCTGGGGCGCGGCGCGCGCCGCGCGGGCCCCCACCGGCGGGGGAGGGCAGCGCCGGCTCTGGGGGCTCCGTCCAGGGGACAGATGGGGCGATGAGATCTAAGAGGAGGAGGAGGAGGCGGAGGAGGAGGCGGAGGAGGAGGAGGAGGCGGAGGAGGAGGCGGCGGAGGAGGCGGAGGAGGAGGAGGAGGAGTACACATCCACCGCCCCCAGCCAGGGCCCCTCTGGCTGGGCCAGGGAGGGGCGAGAGCGCCCCGCCCCCTCTGGCTGGGCCAGGGAGGGGCGAGGACACCGGGGCCCCGGGTCGACCTGGCAAGGGGCGGCAGACGTGCACATCTTCCCCGACTATTGCTTCACTATTCTTGAACAGCCCCCCTGCAGAGGGGCATGCCCGACGGAAGGGGAGGGTCGGCCGCGCGAAGGAGAAGGACCCGGGGCAAGCTCAAGGGTGGCCTCCAGAGCGCGGCCTTCGGGGGGCCGCGAAGGGAGCCGAATCCGTGCGAGCGGGCCAGCGTTTAGGGGGGGCCTGCGGGCCCGCACCACCAGGACACTCCAGCAAAGGCTCACTGAAGGACCCAGGGAATGAGCGTCTGGTCCTCTCTCCCCCTCCTCCTCCTGCTCCTGCTCCTGCTCCTGCTCCTCCTCCTCCTCCTCCTCCTCCTCCTCCTCCTCCTCCTCCTCCAGCGACGCTCTAGGCCCCTGGCTCGGCTCGGCCAGGCCTCCTCCCCGCGTTCCGCTGGGAGTGCTTCGTTTTGGCTCTTCTGGGCTTGGTGCGCCCCTTCCCTCCCTCCTTCCCACTCCTCCTCTATCCTGCTTGCTGCCCCTCCCTTGTTTTTTTCTTATGAAGAACTCTGACCTGTTGCACCCCGAGGCCAGTCGGAATGGCGGGCCGGGCATTTCGCCTGAGACTTCCTCACGCCTCATGACCCTGAAGCCAAACATCGGAAACGGTTCTACGGATGGAAGGCGGGCCGTTTTCAAAATGTGGCTCTCGCCTCAGCGCCGTGCACACCCGCCTTCAAAAAGATTGCACGAGCTTCACGGATTGACGACATGTGGTTTTCATACTGTGGCTCTCGCCCTAGCGCCGCGCACATCCGTTTTGAACAACTGCCAGAGTTTTACGGATGGAGGGCGTGTGGCTGTCGTCCTTGCGCCGCACACACTTGTCATACAAATGCGACAACTTCACGGATGGAGGGCGGCTCCTTTTCAAAATGTGGCTCTCGCTTTAGCGCCGGGCACAGAGCCTGCAACCTCTTCGAGAATTCTCATTGCGAACGTCCCAGACATGGTGTTTCGGCACGATGTCGGACTTTCAGAGCGCAACAGTTGGTTGATTCGTGGTGTTCAAATCGCAGGAACTGCGTTCTGGCACGATTCAAAATCTTCACGACGCAATATTAACGGTGATTCGCGGTGTTGAAGTCCCAGGAATGGTGTTCTGACAGCTCCCGATGTTCAAACGGTTGCCTTTTTATCGGGACACTGCCTTCAGTGAAAATGAATCCTTGCATGGGGCCTACGAAGAGGAGCTTGAGGGAGGGTTCAAAGTGGTATCGTTGATGAGTATTGGGTTTGCACTCATCCTCGTCCTCCTACTCCTCCTCCTCCTCCTCCTCCTGCTCCTCCCTCCCTTTTCCTTGTAAACAACTCCTCCCTGCCGCACCCCGAAGCCAGTCGCAAAGGCGGACTGGGCGTTTCGCCTGGTACTCCCTTACCGTCCATGATCCTTAAGCTTGGAATATGCAACAGCTTCACGGATGGAGGGAGGTCCACTTTCGAAATGTGGCTCTCGCCTTAGCTTCGGACACATTCGTCCAACATACTTGCAACTGTTTCACGGACGGGCGGTCCGATCGCAAAATGTGGCTCTCGTCTTAGCGCCGCGCACATGGGTCTTGTTGCAGTAGTTTCACGGATGGAGGGCACCTCCTGTTCAAAATGCGGGTCTCGCCTCAGCGCCGCGCACACTCGTCTGAAGAGCTTGCAGCAGTTTCACGGATTCTCATGGTTGACATCCCAGGTATTGCGTTTGGGCACGATGTCGGAATGTCAGGGCGCAACGGTCACGTTGATTCGCGGTGTTGAATGAGTCGTGGGTGTACACTGATCCTCCGCCTCCTCCGCCTCCTCCGCCTCCTCCTCCTCCGCCTCTTCCTCCTCCTCCTCCTCCTCCTCCTCCTCCTCCTCCTCCTCCTCCTCCTCCTCCTCCTCCCCCGCCTCCTCCTCCTCCTCCTCCTCCTCCTCCTCCTCCGATTCTCCCTCCGCCTCCTCCTCCGATTCTCCTCCTCCTCCTCCGCCTCCGCCTCCGATTCTCCCTCCTCGTCCTCCCGCTGCTTCTCCCCGCCTCCGGCCGGCTCCCCTCCCGGCACGCCCCCCCCCCCTCTCCATCTCCTGGCGGCCGCACGCGGCCCACCTCGAACGCCGCCGCCCCGCTCGGCCCACGGAGGCCCTGCTGCGAGGATCGGGCGGGCTCCTGCGCCTACCATTAGGTCGGGCGTGCACCCCGGGGCCCCGGGTCGACCTGGCCAGGGGCGGCAGATGTGCACAGATCCTGTCGCCCGAGGAGAAGCGCAGGGGAGGGTTAGGTCGGGCGTGTCCCCCTACAGGCGGATTTTGGGCGAAACAATACCCCCCAAATGATAAAACAAAGAATCCCAAACTATTTTTTGACTAGTTTTGAATCGTCCTCGAAACACGCCCGACCTACGCCTACCAAGACTGCACCGCCCTCGGACCCGTCCAGTCCTGGGAGCGGAGGCGACGGTAAAGGAGGCGAACGGCCCAGAGGGACGGGAGGACGAGGAGGAGGAGGAGGAGGAGGAGGAGGAGGTGGATGAGGAGGAGGAGGAGGAGGAGGAGGAGGAGGAGGTGGATGAGGAGGAGGAGGTGGAGGAGGAGGAGGTGGAGGAGGAGGAGGAGGGGAGGGGGGGAGGATGAGGAGGGGAGGAGGGAGGAAGGGAGGGAGGGAGGGAGGGAGGGCAGGCGAGCAAGGATTTGGCTGCCCTCAAGAGGCCATGAATGATGATGAATGAATGAATGAATGATGAATGTATGGGAGGGAGGGATGGGAGGGAGGGCGATGATGATGATGATGATGATGATGATGTGATGATGATGATGATGATGATGATGATGATGATGATGATGAGGAGGAGGAGGAGGAGGAGGAGGAGGAGGGAGGAGGAGGTAGGAGGAGGAGGAGGAGGAAGGGGCAGGATGAGGAGGATAAGGAGGAAGAGGGGGAGGAGTAGGAGGAGGAGGAGGAGGAGGAGGAGGAGGAGGAGGAGGAGGAGGAGGAGGGAGGCGCATTATACGCGCCTTAGCCGGGGAGCCTCGCCAAAGACCTGGACCGTCGGCGCCCCTGGGTACGTGTGCAGTCAGCCCGTACCATACCTAAGGATGCGCGGTAAGGATGCCAGGGCCTTGGGGGCCATGTTCACGTTTCTCGAACGAGGTTGGCCAGCGAAAGTCGCTGAGGACGGGCCGAAGGGGCAAGGATGCAAGGGTACCCTTGGGAAGGCTGTCCATCCTTACTGTGCGGGTTGACTGTACTGCTCCCCCCTGCATGCGACCCGTCCACCTCCCGCAATCGCAGGCCGAAGCACCTGCGCCTCCCAACGGAAGCTTTGAGCTTCTAGTTATGAAACTGAGGCTACTGGAACCCAGGAGGAAGGGGGGGAGAGGGACGAATTCGGGACCCCAAAACCGTGTGGTGACGGACCGCGTGGTGACCTCGGAATCCCGAACGACCTCACCGCGCGGTCCGTCACCCCACGGTCGTGGGACCTCGGAGGCCCCGGTCGCCCGAGACATCTCAGGATAACGACCCGAGTCCCGAAGCCGTGCGGTGACCCCAAGTCCCCACCGACTCACCACTCCCGGGCGGGTGGTAAGTGGGGAGTGGCCTACGTAGGGGTGAAGAAGAAGGCCCCAAAGGGGCCTTGGAGGGCCCCTTTGGGAGCCAACAGGCGTCCTGAAAGGCCCCTTCAGGGCCCTTTCCTTCACCCAACATTTAGGTCACCCTCGGGAGCCTCCCATCATACCATCTTGTCGGCTCCTGCGCATCGACGCTAATCGACGCTAGCCGACGCAAATCGACGCTAAATCGACGCTAGCCGACGCAAAATCGGCGCCATCACATCGACCCCCAGGCGCTTATCGACGCTAAAGACGGAAATTCGAGGGTATACAAGGGTCCCAGGACACGCCCTATTCAAATCACCCCCCGCTTCCATCTGCCAGGCATATCTAACCCCGCAGGTGCGCGCATACGGTGGTTCGGGGCTCTATTACCTAACAGCGACGACTGATAGGTTTGCAGTGGGCTCAAAAGAGAAAGCATCTTGACTCCCCAAGGGGGTCTGGGCGGGTGCCTGGAAAAGCCGGGGAACCCGGGGACTCCCAATTTGATTGCCAGGAGCCACATTTTGACTGCCCGGAGCCAACAGAACACCATTCCCAGGCCACATGTTGAATGCCCGGAGCCAACTGTAGGCCACTTCGTGTTCTTCGTGTTCCCAGAACACCATTCCCAGGCCACATTCTGAATGCCCGGAGCCAACTGTCGGCCACTTCGTATTCTTCGTCTTCCCAGAACACCATTCCTGTACTATATTCTGAATGCCCGGAGCCAACTGTGGGCCACTTCGTGTTCTTCGTGTTCCGAATACACCATTCCCAGGCCACACTTTGAATGCCCGGAGCCAACTGTAGGCCCCTTCGTTTTTTGCGTGCCCCCAGAACACCATTCCTGTACCATGTTTTGATTGCCTGGAGCCAACTGTGGGCCACTTCGTGACCTTCGTGTTCCCAGAACACCAGTCCTGTGCCATATTTTGAATGCCCGAGCTGAGGCAGGCTGAGGCCGAGGCAGGCTGAGGCCGAGGCAGGCTGAGGCTGAGGCTGAGGCACGCCGAGGCAGGCTGAGGCTGAGGCTGAGGCAGGCTGAGGCTGAGGCTGAGGCTGAGGCTGACGCAGGCTGAGGCCGAGAGGCAGGCTGAGGCTGAGGCTGAGGCTGAGGGCTGAGCTGAGGCTGAGGCAGGAGGCTGAGGCTGAGGCCGAGGCTGAGGCTGAGGCTGAGGCAAGCCGAGGCAGGCTGAGGCTGAGGCTGAAGCTGAGGCAGGCTGAAGCTGAGGCTGAGGCTGTGGCTGAGGCTGAGGCAAGCTGCGGCTGAGACAGGCTGACGCTGAGGCTGATGCAGGCTGAGGCTGAGGCAGGCTGAGGCTGAGGCTGATGCTGAGGCAGGCTGAGGCTGACAGATATGCTTATACACATCACTGTTAGGTTGCTTTGCCAGGATAATTTTGCCAGAAGGAGAGGAGATGGCCGCGGAGGGGAAACACCAGGGAGAACGGGGGAAGGACAACGAGAAGAGATGAGAACTGACGAAACATAAAAAAGAGGACCGACAACAACTGAGGAGCAAGGCAAAAGCCTGCAGAGTAAGGAGAAGAAGGAGGAGCAAGCGAAGGAGGAGGCCGCGAAGGGGGAGGCCCTCCTGGCCCTCCGCCGCATCATTTGGTGTCCAGGCCAGCCGGGACGGGTCGCCAAGCCCAGCCGCCGAGCTCTGCCCCTCGGGAGGGGTGGGGGTGCGTTGGGAGCGAGAGCTGGCCCGGGGAGCTGCTCCGTGCAAGGATCTCTGCGCCAGTGGCTCCGCCCCTGGGAGGAGGAGGGTGGAGGAGGAGGAGGAGGAGGAGGAGAAGGAGAAGGAGAAGGAGAAGGAGGAGGAGGAGGAGGAAGAGGAGGAGGAGGAAGTGGAGGACGACGATGAGGAGGACGATGAGGAGGACGACGATGAGGAGGAGGAAGAGGAGGACGACGATGAGGAGGACGACGAGGACGACGAGGAGGAGGAGGAGGAGGAGGAGGAGGAGGAGGAGGAGGAGGAGGAAGAGGAGGATTAGGAGGAGGAGGAGGAAGAGGAGGAGGATCGGGCGAAAAGTACCCCGGCAAGATCCCCAAGGTCCCCCCCCAGGATGCAGGGTCTCCTCGGGGCGGTCTGCAGGGCCCCCAGGAGCGCTGCAGGAGCGCGCCCAAACGAAGCTCCAAGAAGGCACTCCGGTCAAAATCCACGGGGAGCAGGCCCCAAGATGGCGGAGAGCGAATCCCCAGAGGCTTCAAGATACCTTAGATATGACACAAGACAGCCCCAAGAGCGGCCGCGGAGGCCAACATCCATAGAGGGGTTTTGCCCTTTGTGCCTTCTCCATCTTCCGACCGCTCACGTCGGGCCAAGAGACCCCAAGAGACCCCCAAGATCGCCCCACGTCACGAGGGTCCCAGAGGCGTCCAAGAGGGAGAATCCGAACTGACACGTCGAACCCTTTCCCGAAAGATGTTCCCCGAGACCGCCAGCAGGCCCCGACGAGGCCCCCAAAGGCCCCTGGAGGTCCCGAAAATACCGCCGAGAGGCCGGCGAGAGGCCTCCCAAGGGACTCCAAGAAGCCTCCCAAAGAGGTGTCGTGTCCGCGACCCAGCTTGGCCCCAAGAATGCCCCAAGAAGCCATCGAGAAGCTTGATCCTCATCCTCCCATCTTCCTCCTCCTCCTCCTCGCTCGCTGCGAACACACCAACATATAGCACCAGTGATACATCACGGGCCGGCGGAGCTAGCGAAGCGATTAATTCGGCGGACCCCATGCGAGCCCTGGACATGTTGTAAGCTCCAAGGATAGATGATGAGATGATGATGAAATGGGGTATGATTTTTCATCGTAAAGGCAAGACGAGGTACAGCAGCAGTGGTCTGACTGATGCGGTAACGTCCGGCCTCCCGTCAGACAAAGCGCCACACAGCATCCAAGTCAAGGAACATAGCTCATGATAGTTCTTGGAGGGTTTCAGATTTTGTCGGTTACGTACTTGTAGTAGTAGTTGTTATGTAGTTGTACGCATCGATGGGCAGCATGTGCATGATGCGCAGCAACTGCACAGTGGCATCTTGAGGCCGAAGCAGTACACCGACTGCTTGTTGCCGCGCTCCCTCAGCGCCGCGGCCAGCGCCTCGCCAGCGCCGTCTCGGTCGGCTCGCGCCCGCTTCAGCAGCGCCAGCTCGTCCAGAGTGGCGAGCGCGCAGCCCGGCAGCCAGTCCAGAAGGGCCCCGACGCAGCTGCGCGCCGCGCCTCTCTCCGCCTCCACGGGCGGCACATCGCCCAGCGCTCGACCCGGACAACTCCCCAGCAGGCCGCCGCCGAAGAAGCCGCCCGGCGCCGCCCCGCAGCGCGCGGGGAGGTCGGGGCGCGCGCGCACTCGGCCGTCAGCGGCAGCTGCGCGGCCTCGCCTGCTGCGAGCAGCGCTACGGCAGCAGCCAGCTCCAAGAGGCACAGAGGCTTCAAGGGGCCCCACAGCATTGCATGGGTCGCCTGGGGCAGGGGGGAGGGGGAGAGGGAGGGGGGGGAGAAGGGGGAGCGGGGCGGGTACCGCCGTGCGCCAAAATGGCTACGAATGACGAGACGAGATAGAGGATGATGAGATCGGCATGCATGAGGCATGCGAAACGGGGCTTCGCGCGCTCCGACGGCCTATCCTCCTGCGACGAGTAGAAATACTAGCGAAACGTGGTCTGATGGCCCCAAGTGGCCGCTTCGCTCGTGACATCCTCGACACATCGGCTTCGGAGGGGACTCTGGGACACGCAGAAGTGCGACTGATTTGCCCTCGCAGGGCCACGAACGCCTCAATTCTGCACAACCCTCAAGCATTTCCTGTCTCATTCTTTCATGTGACACCGAAGAGGCCGTCCGACCCCCCACGGGACGCCAACATGGCCCCCAGAAACATGGCAACGATTGCTAACGACCCTCGTCGAGGCAGTATCCCTACACCCAAGGGTTGCAAAATCTGCGTGCAAGCTTCCCCCTGAGAGCTTGCCGTGACTCCCGCTCTGCGAGGCGTCACTAAAGTAGTGCTACACAATATGTCAAAGCGCCCTTACGCGGTGGCTTGCGCAGGCCGCCAGCGCGGCACGCTGCATTAGAAACGAGGGCGCTCACGCGCGACCTCACGCGGGACGCTTGCGTGCCAATGCTGGTGAGGACGACTCCGTTTTTTCTCTTGGCTCACCCAGGTGGAGGTCGAACACACAAGCAGCATCAGCAAAGCTAGTGTGAGGCCATCTATCGACATGAGCGTTCCTGGCTTTGGGATTTACCTGGCAGTTCGGTAAGGCAGCCAGAAATTACCATGCAAGTAGTCCAGTCTAGGGTGCAGGCACAATTCCTCCAATTCCCTCTAACACCTAGCACAGAAACAAATCTTTCAGGAACATGAGACCCTCTGCCGGCCCAAGCGGGAAAATGTTCGAGGGTGCCCTCATCCAGGATGCACAGGAACTTCCAACAAACACGACAAACATTAGGGTACCCTCCCCGAGCCGACCTCGATCTTATTCCTCGGTCCGACTGTCCCTCTCAACCTCCCCCCTTCCAAATGACGCTTCTCGGAGCACGGTGGCGCATGGCCTAATGAGGCCGAGACGCCCAGCATGTGTGTCGACTCACATGTAACCGGTGAATTCCAGTACCCTCTAGGAAGCGTGTTAACGTCCAGTAGTTGCGAGAGCTGAGAATCCACCCTCATAAGAAGCACCCCGACAAGCAAGGCGCTCAGTAAACGCACCCAAGAAAGGAACCAATCGAACAGGGCAGGGCTATGCTTCGGAAGCGCCCAGGGCCGTTCAGCAAACGCCGATGATGGGGGTCGGGGTGGTTTTTCCTCCCTTGATGATTGAAAAAAACCTTGGCTTAGGATGTTACCCCGTACCAGCTGTCTCGCGAACGCCGCGTTGTATGAGAAGGCGCCAGGTAAGGACGCCACGCCCTCGGACGCCCACGACGCTGAGAAAACTGCGCAGCGGCGCCGGGCCAAAAATACCCTAGGCTGCGCGGCTAGGAGATCGTGGGGCGCAAGGGGCAGCCCTGACGAGGCATCGCACTCTTACAATCAAGGGGCATAGGGACAAACAAACAAATACACACAACTCCCAGGGTTCCCCCTACTTATTTTCGGGATTTTCGTCTTCCCCACCACTTGCAATATTGCCCTGTATTCCCTGGGAATCGGCGATTCTTCGTGTCTGTGTGTTTCTTCCCTCCTGATACCAGGGATCCGGGCTGCAGCGCAAACGCACATGCTCGCATACGCACGCACACACACACACACACACACACACACACACACACACGCACGCACGCACGCACGCACGCACACACACACACACACACACACACACACACACACACACTAGTTATACGTTTTGCAGCGCGGCAGAGGCAATCTGCACGCGCCTGGGCGAGACTGGGACACGGCGGCGCGAATTTTCCCGCATGCAAGAGGAGGGGGGGGAGGAGAGCGGGCGGCCGCGGAGGGGGGGAGCCGGGCGCGGGGGCACTCTCGCGCAGCGGAGCTGTGGCGAACGCGCGGTGGGCGGCCCGGCTGACGGGCAGCCCCTGGCAGCAGCCGTGGGGCGGTGTCGCGGAGCCCCCAGGGGAGGGGCCAGCAGCCGCAGTGCGGCACACACACACACACATGTTTGAGGCCGGCGGCGCAGAGGAACCTCAGGCGCGGTCAGCAGATGGAGGTGCCAATTGCAAACGAACTTCGTCGAACGCGCCGCGATTAATAAAAAATCCAGCCACGGCCGTGCAGACAGGTGCAGGTGGTGAAACGATGACGCACTTCAAAGCCAAAGTGCAGCGGCAAAGCATCCCGCGGAGCGTAGCTCGTCGACGCCAGGAGTTGAAGCGCGGGCAGCAGCCTGGTGCGAATCAGTCAGTAAAGTGCAGCGGCCACACATCCCGCGGAGCGTAGCTCGATGCCAGGAGTTGAAGCGCGCGCACAAACACACACACACACACGCGCGCGCGCGCGCGCAAACACGCTTTTGGCGTCGCAGCCACGCGCGCGACAGCGCGGCGGAGTCGAGGTCCCGCAAGAGCATAGCTCGAGGAAGTGGTGCGGCGGGCAGGCCGGCTCCCAGAGGCAGCAAAAGGCACACACATGGCTCGCCCAAGAGGAAGCCGCGCTGCGCGAGCTCATGAGGGGGGGCAGCCGCGAGAGGGGGGGCAGGAGGACGAGGAGGAGGAGGAGGAAGAGGAGGAAGAGGAAGAGGAGGAGGAGGAGGAGGAGGAGGAGGAGGAGGAGGAGGAGGAGGAGGAGGAGGAGGAAGAGGAGTGAGGAGGAGGAGGAGGAGGAGGAGGAGGAGCAAGCTCCCTCTTCATAGGCCCCTACAACGGTTCATTTCCATTGAAGGAACTGCCTCGTTGGAATCCGCTGGCCCCCTTGCGGGGCCACCAGGCTGTAGACCGAGGGTTTGCTGTTCCCTGCACCAGTTTCAATTTCCAGTTTCCACTGTTACAATTCTGTTGATTGCTGCTTATTGTTCCTTGTTGGTGGACCGCGCGAGGGGGGGAGCCGAAAAGTGCCCTGGTTAGCGTCTCCTGGGAGGGTTATCAGAATTTCTGGGGGGGTCGAAATTGTCACCCCTCACGCAGATCGGCGGGGTCAGGGTCCAAAAACATATGGGATTTGCCACATGTCTGAAATTCGGTGGCGCCCCTCACGCAGATCGGCGCCAGGGTCCACAAACACGACGGATTTGCTACATTTTGAAATTCGGCCGCACCCCTCACGCAGATCGGCGGGGTCAAGGTCCAAAAAACAAAAGAATTTGCTATATTTTTGAAATTCGGTGGCACCCCATCACGCAGATCGGCGGGCTCAGGGTCCAAAAACATATGGGATTTGCCACATGTTTGAAATCCGGTGGCGCCCCTCACGCAGATCGGCGGGGTCAGTGTCCAAAAACAAAACGGGTTTGCCACATTCCTACAATTCGGTGGCACCCCTCACGGTCCACAAACACAACAGATTTGCCACATTTCTGAAATCCGGTGGCACTCCTCACGCAGATCGGCGGGGTCAGGGTCAGACAACACATGGGATCTGCAACATTTCAATACCTCGTAGAAAAGCTTTTTGCACAGCATACGCGAGAAAGCTCAACATATAACACCGATTTCAACAATATCATCAGAATCACAATTTGTCTTGCCGATTACTCATCGTCTTCGCGTGAAGTCCCGACGCTGCTTCACGGCGGCCCCAAGGCCTCATGATTTCGCTCTTGCATTACCCATTATCCGAGAGAGGGAGGGCTGGCGGCAGGGAGCGAAGCCCTTACGGATACAACCGTTCGGAGACCCTGAAGCAAGTCTAAACATTGTTCTCGGGATTCCAACGCCACAGATCAACGTGAGTGTTGCGTTGTGACGGTTCTGAATCGTGCCAAATGGCCAGTCTTGAAACTTCAACACCGCGAATGAAGGTAATTGTTGCGCCCTCCTAAGCAATTTTCCAAAACACCATGTCTGGCATGTGATCATGGGAATCCGCGAAGTTCTTGCACAGGCTACTGACAAGTGTACGCGGCGCTAAGGCGGAAACCACATGTTGGGAAAGAATCGCCCCCAATCCATGAAATTCCTGCAGATTGTTAAAACGAATGTGCGCGGCGCTACAGCGGGAACCACATTTTGAAAAGGAGCCACCATCAATCCGTGAAACTCATGCAAGTGTTGAGAATGAATGTGCGCGGCGCTAGGTTGAAAACGAATGTGCGCGGCGCTGAAGCTGGAGCCACATTTTGAAAGCCATCCGCCCTCAATCCGTGAAACTCTAGCTACTGTTTCAAACGAATGTGCGCGGCGCAGAGGCAAGAGCCACATTTTGAAAACCACCCGCCCACCATATGTGCAACTGTTGCCAATTTTGAAGCTTCAGGGACAAACATGGTGAGGACATCTCAGGCGAAACGCCCGGCCAGCCCTGAAAACTGGCCTCGGGGTGAGACAGGGGCAAATTTCATATAAGGAAAAGGAATAGAGGAGGAGGAGGGGGAGGAGGAGGAGGAGGAGGAGGAGGAGGAGGAGGAGGAGGAGGAGGAGGAGGAGGAGGAGGAGGGGGAGGAGGAGGAGGAGGAGGACGAGGAGGAGGAGGGGGAGGTGGAGAAGGCGGAGGCGGAGGCGGAGGCGGAGGCGGAGGCGGAGGCGGAGGCGGAGGCGGAGGCGGAGGGGGAAGAGGGTGCCGACGGGGGCGGCGGAGAGGAACGGAAGGTACGCTATAACACAGACGCGTGGTGGTCGAGCGCTCTGGGACTCTCGTGGTCCGAGCCGGGGAGGGGGACGAGAGAGAGGCCGACCAGGGACAGAGCGGGCCGCCGAAGCTCGAGCGCACTTGATGGACAGTGGCAGGCCTGCGAAGGCCGGCAAGGGAGGCGCAGTGCGGGGCGACAGCGCGAGCGACCCAAGGCCAGCCTGGAGGAGAGCCCCAGGAGGAGCGGCACGGGAAGGACGGCAAGCAGTAGGGCCAAAGCAGTGGCCGAACGGAAAAGGACTCACAAGAGGGGCAGTAACAGCGACGGCCGGTAGGCCGAGAGAGGGCGGGGGCAACGGACGCGAAGCGGGGCGAACACGGCGAGGATCTGCAGCGGGGCAAGGCCAAGGAAGGCCCAGGCAAGTGTGGGGTGGTGCAAACGGCACACACACACACACACACGCACGCACACACGAACGCACGCACGCACGCACGCACGCACGCACGCACGCACGCACGCACGCACGCACGCACGCACGCACGCACGCACGCACTCACACACACACACACACACACACGCACACACACACGCACACTTTTGCGCTCTCGCGGCCTCGCGCGCGGCGACAAGTCAGAGCAAGTCGAGCAGTCGGAGCTAGCGAGCGCGCGTGGCCGGGCACCCCCCCGGACGAACCACGGCCACGCGCGAAGCAGCGCAGCGGAGTCGAGGTCCAGCGGGAGCGAGAGCACGCGGGCCAGCCCAGCGCAGGCGGCGAGGACATGGTGGGTCTACCCATAATTCGGCGATGCAAAAAGTTCCGTCACGATATGAAATTTGACCATCTTGCGTCGGCAGGGTAGGATCCCGCCCGGTGGGATTTCTAAAAACGTGTGTTTGCACGTCGAGATTGTGTAATACCCCCGTTTAGTACAGACATGCACATACTCATGAACATATACATGTACATATACATACATACATACATACGTATACCTGCACATTTACATATACATAACCATATACGTTTACACACATATACATGTGAATGCGAATATGCACTTACACATACATATACATAAATATACACACTTACACATAAACATACACATACACATTCAAATACATATGCGCAGGGGCGAACGACACCAAATGTTGGCGTTTGCGTGCCAGGGCATTCTCTTTTGCGGAGTTGGGCGCCCTGGCGCGGACGGCCGAACGACCCCTGCAGCGGGACACCCTGGCCACGCGGTCGCCGCCACATATACGTATACATATACATACACATATACATATACATAGGCATCGATATAGACACAGTCATAGACATATACATATACATATACCGATGCAGATACACACGCGATTATGCAATTGGAACAAGCCCTGGATTCTGAAATCCTGGATCTTTGATCCGACCGCTCTTGACCCAGCCCGCTAGAATTCGAGGGGGGAAAGGGGGGAAGCATGGCGCGGTCGGGACAGGGGTCAGCCTTTGCCCGCCCGCTCGCGCGAAAGCAACGGACGAAACCTGCATCATTTTGACGCCTCCATACAACGCGACGAACTTTCGCAACGGCGTAGCAGGGGACCACGCGACACGAATCGCGAGGGGGCAGCCGCAAGGGGGGACGAGAGGGGGAGGCGAAGAGGGAACGAGAAAAGGGCAGGGGCAGACACACACTTTTTCTCGTCGGCGGCGAGGCAGCGTTGGCTGCACCGGCGCTAGAGCTAGACAGGGGGCACCGAGAAGCGAAGTGGCCAGCGTGAAGGAGCGGGGAAAAGGGGCCACACAAGCACACACACACACACACACTCACTCTTGAATGGGAAGGGAGGAGGGGGGTAGAATCATCAGAGATTCCAGTGGGTTGTCGAACGGGCCAGCTCCTGTCCTCCTCCTCCTCTTCCTCCTCCTCCTCCTCTTCCTCCTCCTCCTCTTCCCTCTCCTCCTCCTCCTCCTCCTCCTCCTCCTCCTCCTCCTCCTACTCCGCCTCCCCCCCCTCCTCCTCCTTCTCCTCCTCCTCCTCCTCCTTCTCCTCCCCCTCCTCCTCCTCCTCCCCCTCCGCAGGGGCACGGTGTCGTATCCTGGCACCGGCGCTACCTCAAGCGGAGGGCACACTGTCAGGGAATTGGCCCAAGTTGGCGGAGACAAGCAGGCGGCCGTTGTTTTGCGTGGTGGAGGGTTCGACTCCCTCTCATCACGATTGTTTCTTATAGTCAGGTGTGGCACATGTTTGCCCTCCTGGGTCTGCGTAGCCAGCCCGCAGGATCAGGGTCGGCGCAGCGGGGTCCGCGGAATCAGGACCCGTGTCGTCTCCAGAGGCGAGGATTTCGATTCTTCGCAGCAACACCGGAGCGGCACACCGCCTCAAGGAAGGCGGCCGCGAGTGGGCCAGGCGATTTGCCCTTGTTCCGTTCCGTCGCACTTATTTGCCTAAGTGCTCCCTTCGGGGATGCGACTTTCGTTGTCGTTCATGCACTATTCCCACTGTTCCCCCTCCTCCTCCTCCTGCTCCTCCTCCTCCTCCTCCTCCTGCTCCTCCTCCACCTCCTCCTCCTCGACGTCGCATTTCTGGATTCTCCGCTGGCGGATCTGTCGCCATTTCACTCTCGCCAGATCCGGCCCAACTGCTGCTGGCTTCCGCCTCAGGCGAGGAGCGCCAGATGCCAAGCCATGTCTGGAACGCCCTCGGCCACCCCCCACCCTGCTCGAGAGGATTTGTACGAGTGGCATCTGAGAGGCTTTTGAGAGGCTCCTGAGATGCTAGCGTGACATCATTATGCGAAATGCTTATGGGAGGCTTAAAGATGCGGCGCCCTTCAGTGACGCTCCCTCAATCTTCACCACCGCGGGAGGACCATCGGCTACGAGTCACGACAGACACCGCTGCCGCCACTGGTGGGGGGGCTCCAGGAGAGACACTGGCAGGAGTCTGAGTATCGCGCACCAGGGGAAGATGCAACGAGCCTCGCTGCGTCGGTCAAACGAAAAAACAGAAAGGGAGGAGGAGGAGGATGATGAGGAGGAGGAGGAGGAGAAGAAGGAGGAGAAGGAGGAGGAGGAGGATAAGGATAAGGATAAGGTTTCTCGATGGTTTCTTGGAGGACTCTTGGGTCCACACTGAAGATGAGGCCGAAGATGAGAGTGGCGAAGAAGACGACTATATGAAAAGAGGGGGAGGACGATAGGGAAGAAGAACGACCAGGACACAAGAGGAAGAGGAGAAGGAGGAGGAGGAGGACGACGACGACGAAGAGGAGGAGGCAAAGAAGGATGAGGACGACGAGGAAGACGAGGAAAAAGGATGTGGAAGAGGGGGGAAGGAGTGGAGGACGAGGATGAGGAGGAGGAGGAGGGTGAGGGGGGGGAAACAGGAAGAAGCTGGAGGAGGAGGAGGAGGAGGAGGAGGACATTGAGAGGGAGAGGATGGAGCAGGAGGGAGAAGGAGGAGAACGAGAGAAGTGGAGGAGGAGAGAAGGAGGAGGGAAGGAGCCCGTCGAGCGCGCCGCCGCGACCAGCTCATGCGCCTCGGCCTGCACGCGCCCTGGGCTCCACCTGAGCACAGGGGCGAAGCGAGGCATCATCCCCTTTCGCCTCATCCTCCGCCTCCTCCTCCTCCTCCTCCTCCTCCTTCATGGTTATCCTCCTCTTCCTCCTCCTGCTCTTCCTCCTGCTCCTCCTCCTCCTCCTCCTCCTCCTCCTCCTCCTCCTCCTCCTCTCCTCCTCCTCCTCCTCCACATCCTTTTCCTTCCTGGTTCTCCTCCAACTAATCCTCCCTCCGTCTCCTCCCCTTTCTACTCCTCCCTATCCTTACACTGCATTGTTCTCCTGACCCATACTCATGACCACGATTCCTCTATTATAACACACTGCACTCCGCCACGTAGCCAGCCGGCGGCCGCTCAATCCAGAGGGGGGGGGGCACCCTAGACATCAGAAAACAAAGCAAAATCCTGTCGCCATGGCGCGGCGTTCATGTATCGTGGGAGTTGGGCTCCATCTTGTGGGTGCGGCGCACATAATTCGCTCGCCAACTCGTCGAAAACGCTTGATCTCGGCGCTGCGCCGATTCCCGCATCGGCACGGCGCAAATCTTGCTCTCGCGAACACGTTGGGGGGAGGGCCGTGCGCAAGCGGGCGGCATGCCGCCCTCGCCCGAGCTCCGTACACATTTCGCCTGAGAGTTCCCGCGCGGACGCGGCACGTGCTTCGCTTGCCGCATCGCATCGCATGACAACGGACAGCACCGGCAGCGGGGCCGCGCGAGAGAGAGGACGAAATGCTGCCCTCGCCCGAGCGCCACGCGGCTTGCGCGTGAAAGCGGCAGTGCCGTTCTAGCGCGGCGCAAGCTTCGTCGTCGCTGCGCTCGTCGGAACTTTGGCCACCCGAGAGAGGGCTACATGGTGCGCTCGCCGCAGCGCCGCGGAATGATCTTCTGAAATTCTGTCCCCGCCCGCCCATCCGCGGCCCGCGTTGTTTCTCCGATCGCCAGGTCGTCAGAAGCAGGACCGCGCGCGAGCTCCTTCGACCATTCCAGTCCCAGTGCCAACTTGTGCCACCATTGGTTCTGATGTGATGATGGCATACTTGATTATCCTTCGTCCTCCTCCTCCTTCTTCAACGCTTTCTCCTCCTCCTCCTCCTCCTCCTCCTCCTCCTACCATGCTCCTCCTCCTCCTCCTCCTCCTCCCCCTCCTCCTCCTCCTCCTCCTCTTTTTCCTCCTTCCCCCTCCTCTCCTCCTCCTCCTCCCTCCTCCTGCTCCTCTTCGTCCTCCTCCTCCTCCTTCTCCTCCTCCTTCTCCTTCCCCTCCTCCTCCTCCTCCTCTTCTTCCTCCTCCTCCTCATTCCTAATCCTCCTTCCTGGTCCTCCTTCTGGTCGTCGTCCTCCTTCTCCTTCTCCGCGCCCGAACGTCTTGAAAGACTTCGACTGGTGCGCGGATGGATGTCGGTACTTTTTCAAAACGGCTTTCTCGCCCGAATCCCGCGATCTTATTAGCGCCAGAGAAGCCCGCCACAGCCATACGGATCGAAGGCGGCTACTTGTCAAACTTGGCGTATCGCTTGAGAATCCTCTGTGCTCTGGCGACCCGTCAACGTGAAACTCTCGCCTGAGACTTCCTTCGGCTCCGTTGGAGCTGACAGGCCGCGTGAGGAGGGGTACGTAACTGTGGGCATCCACCGAGTGCATTCGTCTCACAGCCGAACTTGTCGCTCCTACATCTGAGCGCTATCCAGAAGAGACTCGCGCCGGCATGTTACGCACATGGGCGTCGTTTGTACTGGCGCTCCCCGCAGCGAAAAGGAAGACTATGTTTTCCAGCGCTTTGGGGGGGCGAAAGAAAATGCGAAAGGGAGACAGAACCAACGCACGAGCACTCACCACCACCGGGAGCTGGCAGGCAAAAGCCTGCCTCAGGACCGTCCTCGCCCTGACTCCTACTTGCACGAATGCCATATACATCAAATACAAAAACAGGGAGTCGGCAGGCAAACCTGCCGCAGGACCGTCATCGTCCTCTCCTCTCGCGTGAGACGAGCAGGGGCAAAACAGCAAGGGGAGGGAGGGGGCAAGGCAGAACTCGTGCGTGCGTAGGCCAGCATAAAGCGGCGCGCGCACCAGAGTCCCACGCGAGTGAAGCCCGAGGCTAGAGAGAATTGGGGCTTACGAAGAGGGGGCTCAAGAGGGGATTCCAAACGGGAAAGGTGTCTTGCACCATAGTTTAATGTATCCTGGGTTTGCTCTAGTCCTCCTTCTCCTCCTCTTTCTCGTTCCTGGTCATCCTCCACGTCCAATTCCCCCACCATTTTTCCTCCACCCTCTTCTCCTCCTCCTCCCCCTCCTCCTCCTCATCCTCCTCCTCCTCCTGCTCCTCCTCCTCCTCCTCTTCCTCCTCCTCCTGCTCCTCCTCCTCCCACTCCTCCTCCTCCTCATCATCATCATCATCCTCCTCCTCCTTCTCCTCCTCCTCCTCCTCCAGCTACCATCTGGGCCTAAGAGATTGTCAGGGCAGTCCAGACCGCCACTATGTCATTGCACAGTTTGTGCAGACAGAAGGGGCGGCGGCCCGCATGATGGCGGTGTGGAAAGCTTCTCTCGCGGTGCTTCTCTTCAACCCGCTCTCGGCTAAGCCCGACAGGCTGGCGGAGATATGCGAGGAGGCGCCGAATTTCGACGCCATCATCCTGACGGGCACGTCGCGCAGACGCCGCGAGCCCGCCATCACCCAGCACCGCATCGGCGACACGCGCTACTATGACGTGGGCTGGCAGCCAGGCGACCTGACGAACCGCAGCACGGGTATCATCATCGCGCTGCAGGGCAGGCTCCGACACGCGCAGGTCATTTCCTTGCAGGAACCGCCCGCCGAGCTCAGCGGCCGAGGACTCGCCATCACGATGCAGCACCACGACCAGATCATCCTCATCATTGGCTACTACAGCCCGCCGTAACCCACGAAGGGCAAGAACGCACGCAAGACCTACTTCGCCACGATCAACCGCCTCTTTGCTTGGATGGACGCGGTCAGCAAGCACAAGCCGCGCAACGCGGTACTGATTACAGCAGGTGACCTGAACGACGGCATCGGCATCACTCCTCGGGGCGAGAGAGCGATAACGACAGCCATAGGCGACGGCAGAGCACCAGAACGACTACCAGGAGGCGCAGGACAAACAGTCAGACAGCACGCGGAGCGCTACAACCTGTTCGCCACGAACACGCTGGACAGCTGGCGCCCGACCTACTTCGGCACGACCCACGCGAGCTGCATTTACTACATCATGCTACCGCAACATCTGACGGAGACGCTCATCTCACAAGGACCACTTCTACGACTGGGAGCACGACTGCAGCAGATCCAATGCCGAGCACGACGAGATCATGTGCCTGTCCACGCCACGTTCCGACTCCCACTACGACAACGAGCACGATACCAACCTCAGCCCACTAAGTGGAACATGGACGGCCTCGTGCAGTCGGTTCGCAACTGCTACCACCGAGCGGAGTTCACCCAGGACATTGAGAGGGCCATGGAGACGTTCAACCCAGAGGACAAAGGAGTGGGCCAGCTTTTCAGCGACGTTAACGAGATCATGATCACGGAGGCGCAGAAGCACTACGGCCAGATGCCCAAGCCGACGACCGAGTACGAAGGACTACGAGGTGACCGCATGCTCCCACTACGCAAACGACGAGAAGCCAGAGCCGCACTCCTCGCAGAGCATGACGGGACCACTCCAGAGGCTGCACGCCGAATCACATAATCCCGAGTCACCCCCACCGACCCGATGGGACCGCCAGAACGGGGCTGGGATCCAAGGGACCGAGACCCAGGGAGACAGAGAAATCAGTGACAACAACCCATTTTCCGATCCAGTGCCAGCACTCATCACAGAGAGTGAATCTAAGATGCGCGACTTGGAGGCAGAACTCCGAAGTATCACGAAACAGTGCCAGCAGATGAGCACCAGAAGCGCACGGAAGCCAGGATCGAGATGTACGAGACATCGGAACAGAGAGACTTGGCGCGAGTTGGAAAATTGTCAAGATTGATATCAGGAGGACGCTACGGACCAAGAAAACGCGATTACTGGACGGCGACGACAGCGAATCCCAGCAAGCAGGAGTGGATCGAGTGTTGGCAGCAACCAGGAGGAGCATGAGGCATGGACGGCACCGAGCAGGTCCGCGAGACCATCGAAGAGATACCGCACAACGCAGAGGAGCAAGACTACTACGAGGACGACCTCGAAGAGAAGGTGGAGGAGGACTACACGGAGGTTGCAAGGTCACTCAAACGAGCACGGTTATGACGAGCAGCACCACCTACAGCATCACCATCAGAGATCTGGCGACTACTTCTTTGCGACCCCAACCACGAACAGCCACCGCGACAGCGACAAGGGCTTGGACACCACCACGACCACTACGAACCCGAACAATTTCAAGCATTGATCAAGGCAGCCCTGGCGGCCATCGGCATCCGCAATGTGACGCCAGTCCGCTGGCACCAGAGCTCGGCGACCGCAGTCAAGAAGAACGCCAAGAAGGGCCCTGCAGGCAAGAGAATCTACCACATCATGGACGCGTTCGGCAAGGCGTACTACGCGGCAGGGATCCGACGCCAGAACGCCAGGACCTACAGCGACCAGGACTATGGCTTCATCAAAGGCAGGCGCCGCGAGGGAGCGATCCTGACCATGGCGGTGGTGGAGTACAGGGCTAGACAGTCAGGCTACAACTACGCGTCCACCATGAAGGACATGTCCAACGCCTTCGCGAGCTGCTCGGAGATCACCATGGACGCCGCCAACAGCAACATCATGCCAAAGGACCTTTGGGACATAGGAGAGCAGCGCTACCGCAGGGCCACGTTCGAGATAGCGTGCAGGGACACGGAAAAGGGCGTGTGCATCGAGCCCCACTGTGGAGGACTCATCGGCGACCCGTGCATGGTCAACAACTTCGTCGCCAACTTCACACCGTGCGTGCGCCGATGGGTCCGAGATTGCAACGAGACGATCATCAACGACAACCTGCTTTACGGAGATAGTGAACTATTTCAGCATCCAGTCTATGTGGGACTCACGAAGTACGCCGACGACCTGCGCAAGATGATCCTTGGAGGCAAGGACGCAGACGCCTGGCACATAGCCGAGGAAGCCAACGCCGTAGACGAGAAACTCAACCAACGCCTGAACGAGATAGGCCTCGAGCAGAACCAGGACAAGCAAGAGACATCAGGAGACCATCATCTACTTCCAGGGACCCGGTGCCAGCCAGGCACACCGCAACATCAAGAAGAACCCGCGGTGCAGACTACCAGGCAAAGTGGTGGAGGCGGCGAGGTACCTGGGCCCGTACATCACAGCAAGCCAGAACTACCAGCACGAGCTTCAGAAAAGAGTGCAGGCCATGAAGAAGAGCTACTACGAGTGTGGCGGCTACTGGACCAAGCGAGACATCCCGTACCGATGGAAGCGAGCAGTCTTGATATGCAGAGTCATCAACACAGGCCTATCGTGCAGAGAGTGCTTCCTGTCGACGCCGACGGAGTACCGCACGCTGCAGAGCGCGATGGGAGCGCTCTTGAGGAAGGCGATGGCAGGCCGCGCGAGCACGAACCGAGCGGACGGCACCGTCCGCAGCATGACGACGCTGGAGGTCTTTCGCTTTTGGCAAAGACTGCCACCAGCGGAGGAAGCACTGGTCCGCAGGCTTGGCTGGACAAAAAAGAGATTGCGATTTCCGAGCAATCATCGACAACTCATCGTCGCCTTGTTTGGGCGCCTCGGATTCGAGAGAGCGGAGACCGATCGGGACCGATTTCGTCTTATTCGAATCGAAAAGAGAACGTCGGGCCCGAGAACGAGAACGACGGGAACGAGCTGGCGACACATACGAATCCCTGGGCCCGAAGAATCGCGAACGACGTCGAGAAAGCGTGCCAAGTCTCGGAGAGCTTCAGAACCATCTTCGGGAAGCAGGAGATCACGATAGGTAAGATGTGTTGGCTGACGACTAGAGGACAGCTCCACCTTCTAGATGTACGCGAGGTCAGAGCAGCTAAATTGACAGTGGCTATCCCCCCTCCTGGACAGGCCCAAAACGACGAACTCATTGAAGATCTGGCCCTCCAGGATCTCCAACCGTGGAAATGCGAACTCAGGGATGGAGTGGAAAAATGCGGACTCCTCTTCTAGAGCAAAAAAAAAGCGCTTCACAGCCACGTCATACGAAATCATCATGTTCATACATTAACGGCTCTACTAACTACGAACAACGAGTGCAGCAATTGCTACCAGGTGTTTGAAAGCCGTGGGACTGCACGGAAACATCTAGCCAGAAGTATGATGACAGGGTGCTGCAATCAAGATCGAACGAGAAACCAGTGCCACCCGTCGAAACCGAGAACAGCGTGCCCGCTCTGCAGCCATCCAGCATAAGGCAAGGGCTCCTTCTTCCAGCATCTCTGCACGCGCCTCCCGCGACCACTTCTACGCCCGCGCGGAGCCGATGGCGCTCTTCGACCAGCGCCCGCAGTGGGCGCCAGCGGCGCTGGCACCAACAGCAGGAGGACCGCCTCGCCCAGACCGCAGCCGCCAACCGCGACGCCCGCTCGAAGGAGCACCCGCTGGACCGGCAGGAGGCGCGGTGCCCAACAACGCGCCAGTGGTGGACCTCACGGCGCGCTTGGCGCTTACGTTGGTCAGGGAGCAGGCAGACTTGACGGCGGCGGTGATGCAGACGTGGAAGATCGACCCGAACAGCGGCATCGCCAAGGCAGCGCTGGCAGCAGGACAAGCGCACAACGAGCAGGCGCAGGAACTACGACGCCGCGCGGGCACGGGCGAGCAAGTGGACACGGCATCGTTGGGCAGCCCGCACATCCGCGTCTGGACGGAGGTACATAGGACGGGCCCTCGACGAAGGGCCAGAACGCGAGCACCTGGAGAAGTACCACCAGGACACAATTGTATCTGGCAGCGCGGAGGCTGTGGCGGACGGCATTCCAGTTTTCAGGGTACGCAAGAACAAGGGCATAGAGGGAGGAGCTCAGGAGCGATGCCGATTCCAGTTCTCGGTCAAGACCACGCTGCACCAGATCGAGACGATCCTCGTGCGCCAACTACGCAAGGAGGGAGCCATTCGCAAGACGGGATCGGCACCGAGGGGAGCGCTGGAGCGCGAGTTGGGCCGCCTGATCAACGGCCAGTAGCAGAGGTACGAGAGACAACTCAGGGCGCAGTTCACCGTGAGACGCCCCAGGCAATTTGCCACAGTGAGCGTGAGGCCGACGGCCACGAGAAAACAGTCCAGCTCTGTCCAGTTTCGAGGGCCGGTGCAGCCCGTGCGATCCCGCAGGCCTTCAGAACTAGTGAGCGTTTCAGAATGCTAGTCAGGGAAGGCCGCCTCCCCACTCCTCCTCCGTCGACCGAGACTCCCGACCTCTACCAACTCCGAAGCCAGAGCTTCCCTGAGTATTATGTAATGCACCGACCTCCCCCCCCCTCCCCCGAACCGAAGAGAAAGGGAAGGGGGAGGGGAGGACCGAGCAGGGGGGAAAAGGAGCGAGCGCGAGGGCCCTCGTAAAAGCGGGTGCTACCCTGCCCGTGACCCCCTGCATGGGGGAGGTCGGTGCAGGTAGGGCCCGAGCGTCGATTGGCGCCTGCGACCCCCTTTCAGCAAGGACATCACAGCTAGGCCACGAGATGTTGTAAAGCAGCGCAGAGCCCAGAGCGAGCGTAGCACCGAACTGGCCCGAGAGCTCGATCGATCGATCGATCGATCCTCCTCCTCCTCCTCCTCCTCCTCCTCCTCATCCTCTTCCTCCTCCTCCTCCTCCTCCCCCTCCTCCTCCTCCTCCTCCTCCCCCTCCTCCTCCGCCTCTTCTTCCTCCTCCTCCTCCTCCTCTTCTTCCTCTTCTTCCTCCTCCTCCTCCTCCTCCTCCCACCGTCCGCTTCCATCTCCTCCCTCTCCCCCTCATCATCCCCCTCCGGCTGCGTCACGAGGAGCTGCCAGACCGCGTGAGGGTTGGCATGCAAAGAGACAGGCTAACAGGTCACCCAGTTTGACCCTAGCATGTCCAGGCTCTCGGGCGTAGGCGCGTAGGCGCCGTTCTCGTAAAGGGGGCGGCGCGGGGGCGCGAGGGCGCGAAGAGATTCGCGCGTCGCACATCGCGGGGCGCGATACTATTGGCGAACCAGGTTCCTAAAAGGCTTAAAATTCAAAAAAAGCTTCCGTCGCGATTCTTTCACGACGCGAGGGGTTCTGGCCCCCGACCTGCTCGGCTCTGCGAGCCCAGGTCTCGGTCGAGAACAAAGGCTGGTGAAGGGGGGATCCGATGGGGGTGGGCTGTGAGGGGGAGGCGGTGTCGGGGAGGGAGGGACAGAGGGGGCGGGAGGGGGAACTGGAGGGGGTGGGGTGTGAAGAGAAGGCGGGGTGGGGGAGCAGGGACGAAGGGCGTGGGAGGCGGAATTGGAGGGGGTGGGGTGTGAGGGGGAGGCAGAAGGGGGGAGGGACAAGGGGCAGGGGGGCAGGAGAGGGAATTGGAGGGGGTGAAGGGTGAAAGGGAGGAAGGATGGAGAAGGACTTTTCCTGTCAGTCCATCGGCCTGAAGCATCTTCTGTGCTCTGCGTCCTCCTGGGGACTGGCCACCTCGGCTTCAAACATTTGGCTGTTCTGCCAAGGTTCTATTTTTCCTTCTTGGTGTACTCCGTGCCGCACGCGTCCACAAGGCCGAGATATTCCTCCTGCCAGCCTTGCCAAAAATCGCGCCGTGCGCATAGCCTGTCTCTTTGCATGCCAACCCTCACGCGGTCTGGCAGCTCCTCGTGACGCAGCCGGAGGGAGATGATGAGGGGGAGAGGGAGGAGATGGAAGCGGACGGGAGAAGGAGGAGGAGGAGGAGGAGGAGGAGGAGGAGGAGGAGGAGGAGGAGGAGGA